>CAEGAE010087727.1:0-38923 GCA_903067095.1 Girardinus metallicus | reverse complement strand
CCCCAGACAGCATAGCTCCCAGGATCATTGGGACACTCAAACCTCTCCACCACGATAAGGTGGCAGCCCAAGGAGAGGATAATCACAATCTACTTGGCTAAATTGCTTCAGTTGGAATTATTGGTGTAAAGGGAGAGTGAGAATATCAAGTTTTCTCCCGTTTGCCTACGCTACTGACTACTGAGTTTTTCTCTTGAGGAATGTTCTGGCCAGTTTTGCCAGCAGGAGAGCTTAGCGGCCCTATAAATCGCTGGCTGCGCCACATGTGTGGTGAACTTCCTCCACCTGTAGCCGTTGATTTGGAATTGATGAAAATTGGATTACATGGATCTACAGGTTTGATGCTTTAGTTGGATTTCGGTTGAGGAAGCGTTGATGGGTGAATAGAGTTGAAGGAGAAGGTGAAGCTACTCCGTGCATGTATTCCTTTGAGAGAACAGGAAAAGGGAAAAGCCTCGTCCCTTTGATATGCAGATAAAGAGGATAAGTCTCAAAGCACCAGTAAATTCCAGTGTAATTAAAAATAAAACCCTTGGTCTCTCAGTCTGCGTTTTGTCCAGCCAGTCCCCTTTTCTTTAGTTTTCATCTTGCACAATCCAGTATTTTTTGCGCTTACTTACTCAGCATGTTTTTATGAAGTCTTTCATCCGCTGCTGGTGTTTTGTTTTCAGAAACTGCACTCCAGAGCTGCCAGAAAACACTTAAGTACTCACATATGCCTAACATTGGATCAACATGTCCGCTGCTTGCTGTGAGTTGCCTAACCGTTTCAGACTGTGTGCAATTCGAATCTGATTTTCATTTGTTAGAGCTCATTTTACTGGCAGAATCCAACAAACACAAGCCCCTGATTAATGCTTTTCAGGTTAAATGTAGGTCGCAGCGAAGAAAGCAAGCTAGAAGGTTAGAAAACTGCTCTTAAGAAGAACTTACCTGTCTGTGGATTTTTTTGTCAGACTCCAAAAAGAAGCGACCTTGAAAGGGCTGTGGGAAGCCATAAAGCAGTATGTAATCGAGCAGTGGTTGCAGAACAAACGTTTATCTACCTGTGCAACAAACTCTGGAGCAACAGTGGCCACTGCACTGTGGAAGTTAGCCTCTGGCTCAGAGTACGGGAGTGTTGGACAGCTTTTTGGAGTCAGTATCATGACGATGTGTATTTGTGCACAGGAGAGACATTGTTGGTGCCAGAACAAGTCAGTTTGCCTGATGAAGAGAGGTCTAGAGAAATGGGAATGTACATTGAGAACATCTGAGGGCTCCCACTCTGTGTGGGTGCACATACCCATCACACCACTATCATACTGAGTATTTTAATCAAAAAGGTTGAAGTTGCTGTTGTGGATCAATCAGTCAAGTTGATTTGTGTAGCGCATTTCAGCAATGAAGCAGTTCAAAGTGCTTTACATCATAAAAACACAAACATACAAAATCAGTCAACAATTGTGAAAACCAGTAAATGTTTTATATTTTGCAAGTGTCAATCAATGTGTTGGTCAGTGTTTCATTTATTATGGTTCGAAAGAAACTAAACTGGTGGGTTTTTAGTCTAGATTTAAAGGAGCTGTTTCAGCTGTTTTGCAGTTTTCTGGCAGTTTGTTCCAGGTTTTTGAAGCATAGAAGCTGAATGCTGCTTCTCCACATTTGGTTCTGGTTCTGGAGATGCAGAACCAAACATGGAGAAGATCCAGAAGATCTGAGTGTTTAGGGAGGCTGACAGGTGAGGATGCTATTTGCTTCCACAGTGCCAACATTCAAATGGCCATATCATCTTCATTTACTTTTGATTTCTATGTGTTTGACATTGAGTTATTTTCAGAATCTGCAAATAACTCAAAATGCTCGCAGAAAGACTTGTTCCTGGTTTTGTCGTGGCCACTCACATTCAACAAAGACCAACCTGCTGCCTAAAACTTTCTGCACTTCAAATTGCATTACGGTAGATTTATGTCTGGACTTTGACTGAACTACTGTAATACGTGAAAATGATTTGATTTGATCCATTGTCCTAGCTGTATGCCTTCCAGGTAGAAGTTGACCCTCCACTCCAATATCAAGTGTTTTGTAACCTCTAACAGGTGTTCCTAACCCTCCCGTAGTTTTTAGAAATGGTGACATTTGGACCCCACAGGCGTTTTACCCTGTGCACAGCCCGGCGGGGTCGCACTGACCCTGTGTGTGCTTTTATGAGAGTTTTTGTTTTGTGTGGTTTCAGGAACTGACGACCTGACCCTTTTCATGGTCAAGCTTTGACCGTGACATCTGCTGTGCTCGTCCTGAGTATCGCACAAAGACCATGAAAGGGTTAAATAACAGCTTCTTATGGGATGAACACATATGCACACCACTTTCCAGATCTGTACAAAAACTATGGAAAACTATAAATAATTGACCTACCATTTATAGGTTGCGCTACCTTGTGTTAATGTGTTACCTAAAATCCCAACAAAAACACCTTAGAGTTTGTGGTTATCATGTACCTAACTGTGAAAAAGCTTAAGCGGTATTAATTCTTTTGGAAGACATGTGGAACCTTGTATGTGTACGCTGTTTTGTTTCTGACCAGTTTTCATAGGTTTTGAGACGGTAACAAAGTTTCTCTTAATGGCAAGAATTTGTATTGATTATATGTGCAATAAAAACACATATAATCATATAAAAACACACTCTCGTTTCCATCTGAGAGCAGGATAATTTCTTTAAGTGCTGACCTCGCTGGTGCTCTTTTGTCGACCACTAAAGGGTTACTTCTTCTGTAAAATGGAGAAAATGTCCCTCTTCAAGTGGAAATGGGTACACAAGAAAGGTTAATTGTGCGAACTGTGACAAAGTGGCTGTTAGAATCAATGATGCGTTATGCCTTCAAGAGTCTCCGGCGATGGAACATCCCCGTTCACCTCCAGCTTCTCCAAAAAATGAGGAATTCGGTGGCCAAAACTGTGGTTGCTCTGGGGAGCTTCCAAAATGTCAGTTCATTTATGTGCATGCAGCAGGGTTCAAAAACACACAGAAAAAAATAAACCTATAAAACAGAGCCTCTGAACCGCTAATGCTTCGGAATTGGATCAAACTCTTGCCACAAGTTTTCCACACCGCATGATTACCAGCCATTAGGACTTGCCAATGTAATGATGAATGTGATTATTTGGGAAAGTCATGGAGCCCGTTGGTGTCTTTGGCTTGCACTTTTACAGCGGAGAGGGAAGAATAAAACTGGAGAAGTCATGAGCCTCAACAACCTTAGCAGTAATTGAGCAGGGCTCAGCTTCACAGAGATACGTCGAGTTTACGAGTCCAGATTTGTTTTTGTTTTTTTTAAAACAGCATGGTGGGGGAAAGCAAAAATGCTCAAAAGTGGAAATGCTCTGTTGCTTTTAGTTTGAATTCAATTGAGTCTTGTTTATATTCCCTTCAGTCATCTTCTAACAGATGTGGGTTGGGTAGATGGCAGAAGTGACGGTGAAAATTAAACGTTTAGAAAAAGTACTATAGTTGCGAATGATGGACGTCGCGTATCAACATATTCTCCCCATCTGCAGACTGTCGAAATACACGAGCGTCTCAATAAATTAGATAATTGAAAAGTAGCTTTTTGGTAGTGATTCACAGCAAAAAGCACATTCACTGCGCACATCGTGGCATATTTCAAGCACCTTTTTCAGCTAATGAAAACCCTAACGTCTGTTTCACAGAAAATGTTAACATTACACAAGACCAACATTTGATTTTTTTTTTAAAAAGATACATTCTTTTAAAAGGTTGCACCTTTAATTCTTTGAAGTTTTCTTTGAAATTTCACTCTAAGTAGTGAAATCTCATGCTTGTGCAAATATTTCATGTTTTGGTTCTTTACTTCTTAATCATTAAGAAATATTAGTATTATTTTGAATTTTCAGTAAGTTACTAAATGTATCATAAAAACTTTTTTAATTATTTGACCAGTCTGACAGGCTCTATTAAGTCGCATCTGTTTTAAAACGATTATCAGGCTGAGAAGCTTCTAATTTTTTAATCTCAATTCCCCTGAAGAAAGAGCAAGAGTTTCTTAAAGAGGCCGAGACCCAATTTCAAGGCGTTAAATTACAAATTCATGTTTGAAATATACAGCATTTTTATATCAACTGAAGGTAACTTGATTGTGCAATAAAATGATTCTCTGTGGCTGGAAAAAAAACAGAAAACTGCCCCTTTAATGATCCATTCATCTGTCTATGTTCACAAAAAATGCACGTTGTTCTGTTTAAACACAGACCCAGGAAGTTTTACAAGGAAAACATCTTTTCAGTTTCAACGTGTAGCCTTTTACACACATAGAGCATTGTTAATCTAAACTCAACAGTGAGAAGAACAAAAACCCCCCGAACACATCAGAAGATGTGCCTGTAGTCACCAATTTCAGTTTCCTTCGCAGGACATACAAACACAGACATCGTGTCAAATACAAGAAAAGCTTTTGTCACGATGAATGAAATCTTAGTCAAACACCACCGGTGGTCTTTTCATTTTATTCCGCGTGCAGGGAATACGTGTTTCAACCCAGTGCCGAGATAAAAGAAACCTAACCTGTGGCGGTGCCCCCAAGGCTGCATTTAT
The DNA here is from genome assembly GCA_903067095.1 of Girardinus metallicus. Classification (NCBI taxonomy): domain Eukaryota; kingdom Metazoa; phylum Chordata; class Actinopteri; order Cyprinodontiformes; family Poeciliidae; genus Girardinus; species Girardinus metallicus. Next base: position 34,330 of record CAEGAE010087727.1, on the reverse strand, counting down.
GTACACATCTTCATGAAAAAGGAAAACAGACTCCATGCGAGATGACAGGTAAGATTCATCTCCTGTCAGAAACTCAAGCACTTTTCATTCCCCCCCCGTTGCTGAGTGTTGTTTTCTTACATGCACCCAAATCTCAAATCCATTGCATTAAATGTCAACCTGTGGCATTTAGAGCACTTGGGAGGTTATCCTCCGAGCAGTTTTGAACTTTAGTTTCTATTTTCACTTTTTTCAGGAAGCATTTCCACTCTGACACAGTTGCACTTCCATGTTATGTCTGCTTTCTTTGTGCCACAAGTAAAAAAATCAAATAAGATTTAATTATAGCATCTTGTATGGTTCTTTCTGCTGGGCTTGCAATGAACTTCCCGTGACAGTTGGTGAAGATTACATGTTAGGCTTCTCAGCCTGATAATCGTTTAAAAACAGACGCCACGTAACAGAGCTAGTGCCAGATAAGAGAAAAAGCTTTACAACACCACCTAGTATGAACCAACCAACCAATTTGACCCTTTTTTACATTCAACTTCATTATTTCTGGCATTTATTTTGTACTGATTTCTTTTGTCTGAGCCATAACAACAAGACATGTTGAACGTTGCTTGTATCCTCCAGCACTTATTCAAATTCTCTCTATTTGTACAACACCAAAAACTGTCCATCCATCTTCCGTACCTGCTTAATCCGTACAGGGGCACAGTTAAATAAACATCCATCCGTCTTCAATTCCAGTTTAATCTGTTGCTCGGTGCTGTTGCCTGTCTCCAGCAGTCAGTGGATGACAGGCAGGATACGCCTGCAAGGGGGAGAACATGTACACCAGCGATGTGGAGTCAGGGGAAGCGTGTGAGGCAGTCAAAGCTGAAATATAAGCTTCTGTTTCGGATTTTATACACCTGTACACTGATGTAAACCCCATGCAAAAAAAGGTCTAAAGCCAGGATTCAAACCCAAGAGCTTCTTGCTTTATTCTTAATTTTATATCAGTTTTTATTCCTGTTGGAAGAGTGACAATGCCACCGGGATTAGTCTTTCTCCAGATGTTAGCTCCATAGACGTGTTACTTGTTACTGTGGTCGGTTAGCTAATTTAAGCTAACCAACACTCTGACAGCTCAACAGATGATCTGTCAGAGAGTTGGTTTGTGGGTCGCCTTATGTTTTTAACTGAACAGAAACTCAGAATTCTGCAGCATAGCTACATGTTAAGGTTGTCAAAGTCATGCTAGCATAACTGAGCTACGTCCATCACTATTTTTTAATCAAACATTTTAAATGTCGTATGAAACGTGATGCCCTCGGACCTTGTTATACAGTTGTCCTAGAGTTGAGAATTAGTAGCAAAGCAATGCTGACCTCTTTCTTTACATGTAAATGTAAGAGATTTAGCGTGTCATGTTGACAACTTGAGAGCTAAAACCAATAGAAGTCATGGTCAGCAAGCAATTTTATTGGCCTTCTGATTAATCGATTGTTTGTGTTGTTAATCCCGTGTGAATCGGCCATGTCAGTAATTTGTAAAGCAACTATTAACCAGCAAATTATCCACTATATTTTTGCTGAACTCTGAGGTCCTGTGATAACACTGATCCAATGCATATGGGCAACTCTGTGATCTGGACAGAAATGGGTGGGATCCGAAGCGTAATAAGGTCTTTTTTTTTGTTTTTTTCTGGATGCATTTTAGGTGTGTTTTTTTTTTTTTTTTTTTTTTTTTTTTGCTAAGAAAGGAGGCTGAATACCTTTTGGGGCAGCAAATCCCTGTTGACCCGTAAAGCATCAAAAAGAGTAGGCTGAAGAGAAGGCGCAAAATAAGAGGCAAATGGCTCTCCAGCAGCTTTAATGACGTTTGTAATTGAAAAGTAATATTTTTGTGCAAAGTTCATAAGAGCCTTTGTGGAGGGCCTACAGCGTCACATGTAGTTATTTTAGATGCAGGCTTCAGACTCCGGTTTAAGCACATTCACAGCATATCGCACTGCACTTCAGTTCTAAAAAATGATAGAACCAAGTCTTTGCTTCTCTGTCTCTTCCGTTCGATTCACTTGATCCTCCACAAGTTCAAGAAGTTTGTTATGAAGCCACCACTAACATAAATTACTCTAAGTGGTTTTGCAAGGTTTTAAATTTGTTTCAACCAAGAATGAGAAAATTACCATTTACAGATATGTCTTTTTTTTTTTCTCAACATAATGTTCAGTTTGGTGCCTGTGTGGCTGAGTGTCCTTGTTTCCACCACAACACACAGCTTCGTGAAAACAGAGAGCTGTTTCTTTAACAGTCAACATAGATGCTTAATCATCGCAGAGTGCTTTCTGTGGAACGCAAGAATCTAGAAAGAGCACTTACTCCGAAAGTTTAGGTTATAGTTTAAGATTTAAACACTGCAACTTGTCTAATGTCAGCGCAGAGATATTCGCTTGTTATCCCTGGTCTGCAGTTCTTAGTATTAATCTTGTTTACCGAAAATGAAAAGCCAGATGAGAAAGGAAAGGCTAAAGAAACAGCCTCAAGATTGAAGTCTGGCGACAGTTTATTAGCTTCTACTGAACACGTGGACGCGCAAGAATTTCCTCTCCTCTGATTCACTTCCAGTTGGTCCGCACAAAGAGAAAAATTCGCCCCTGTAGCAAATGTCATGCCAAACATTCGAGGAGGTCACAAATGCTTAACATATCAGTGGCGGCGGGGTGGGGCTGAATACTTGGTGCAATCATGCAAATATCCTAATGAGAAAAATCACATTAGTGAGTCACTGAGACTCCTGCTATGAAACTCTTAACACAAATGTTCTTCCTAGGACATTCTCAGCATTTAATGAGACTGCAGTTTAAGCTGTTTTATGGCACAACGTCCCACTGAAATATTTGAGGCTAAGGTTTAAGGTCAATATTAATGTGTTCACAAATGCCTGTTAGCTTAGAGGAGCTAACTTAATTTGCTTATCCAACATAGCTGCAACACAAACCATATACTGCTTATATCTACTGCTGCCAGAACTGAAAAGCAAATTTATTTCAATAATTCGACCCAAAAGGGAAAATCATGTGTCATAAAAATTTATGACACACATAGTGGCTAAGGTTAAGGTCTAATGTTAATGTTAATATGTTAATTTTAAATTCCAAATAGCTTAGAAAAGCTAACTTGGCTAGGTTAGAGATGCTTAGAGATTCATCCCAGTTCCGGTTATCCGGTTAATAAATGAGTTTAGTACAGATTAATTTAATACAATTTGGAATAAGGCTGTAACATATCAAAATGTGGAATAAGTTAGGCGCTTTGAATACACGATATATAAATCTATATGTATTTATTTGCTCTACAAGAGACTGTTTGTTTACACAGCGACACGTTGCTAACAGCGTTCACCCGATGCATCATGGGATTGAGGAATTAGATGGATAGTGACACTAATAATTTTAATAATAAACAAAAAATAATGCTCGTCTTTAATAATCATCTCATTTGTCTTAAAGAACATATCTGATGCTGAAGTTTGAACGGTCCGTGTAGTTTACCTTCCACAGGAAGTTTGAGTGATGAAACCAGTGGTGACTGTAGCTACACTCTGCGTGCTGAGGAGAGAGAGAGAGCGACCTGTGACCTTTGGTGTGTGGGAAGGGGAGCACATTACAGTCTCACCGCAGTGAAATAACACTCAGATGCAGATGAAGCGTGACGGGACTGACAGTGGTGGGATTGGTCGTTATTAGCGACAGCTAATAAAAACGTAGCTTTTTATTTCTTTCCTTCCTCGTGCAGAATTCATATTTACAAACCCATGACAAACGAGTCCATAAGGATTTGAGAAAAACTACTGAGAAAGTGTGTATAGGTGGAGGGACTGGAAGGATTTTATACAACTGTGGATTTGGAGCTTAATGCACAGGATAGTGATGTGAAATATGTGTTTAACTCTTTAAATAGAGTTAGAGTTGAGTGTTGGCCCGTCTCTCACACTAGCCGCCTGATTAAAGTTGTCAGGGTTGTGTGAAAGCTTAAGCCAGCAGTTTGCTTTGATAGGGTTTACTATTGTTGGACCTTGTCTTGGAAAATGAAAGTGACCACCCAGTTCTCTGCTCACAACAGACGCAGTGAAACCATTAAAAGGTTTTTGCACATTTGCACTTTATTCTGCGTTCCTCCCAAAATTAGTCCTATTCAAAGCAAGTAACGTTTATAAGCAATATGTTTTTCGCATATTTGTTCAAACTGTCACTGTGTCGTGACAGAATGATATGAGACAGACAATCCGGGAGAAATTGGGCTCCTCCACCTTTTTATTGTGACGTAAAAAAATAAAAAATGTAAAAAGCATTCAAATTACGTGAACGGACGCAGAAAGAAAATGAAAAATGTGAGGAGAAAAAAACCCATAAACACAGTCCAGTGCAGTCCTTTAGGTATTCATAGTACAAAATGCTGAGAAAAAAATAAAAAGGAAACAACCAATCAGAGCCAGGAGCCAGGAGGAGGGTCTTCTCCTGTCAATCATCCTTGTGTACACGCTGCTCCTTCTTGCTCTCTGCTAAGCTGCAGCTCCTTCCCCACACCTGAGTGAGCAATGAATGCACAGGCTAGTTAGCATAGCCACCAATGACGGCATATAAACGTTTTTTCCTGGGATAAGAAGTTGTTTCTACCCCATTTGGACATTGAGCAGTGCGTACACAAGCATGACTGACAGCGCTAAGACCCTCCTCCTGGCTCTGATTGGTTGTTTCTGATTGGGCGGTGCTTTTCTGCAGATGGCAGTAGGACCACAGGAAGGAGGCAGAGATCAATAAAATTTTTTTCACAGATTGTGTGCGAAAAAAAAAACACTTCAAGACATAGTAGAAGTTTTAACAAATATGTGAAAATCATATTGTTTATACTGAAGATTTAAGCGTTTCAATGATGACCAATTCAGATCGGTTCTCCTTAACCATTCTTTGGAAATCCGTTTGCATCCTGTTACATTTGCTTTCAAGAAAACAACAACACACTCCTTCGCATGTAGCCAATTAGAAATAGATTTTCTTTTACTCTCTCTTCCTTTACCTGGAAAAAAAACAACAAAGATTTAATTATCACCCTCGCTATATTTCTTTAAATAAAACTTTTTCCTAACCTGTGAAATGTAATGTACCATTTGATCTTGCTATCTAATTGTCCTAGTGTTGACAATTATTATCATAGCACTGTATTACTTTTATATATATATATATATATCATGCATACATTTAAGATTTAGTGCCTTATGTTGACACCTTGACAGCTAAAAACATAGTCATTATGATCATGAGCATGTGACGTAACGTTGACACATACCTATAAAGTTTTGCATGGAATTGTAAAAATAACCAAACAGACAGATAATAATTTGTGGCGACAATACTAATATAGCGATGCTGTTTATTAGCAACATGAAAAAACAAACAAAACAAAAGCGTAACCAGCTTTCATGACGACTGTTAAAAATACCCAACAAGAACACACCTTCACTACATCTTACTTAGATTCCAAGTTCCTGTATTTAGTCTGGCAGCATCTCCTTCGCTGCGCCGTTCTCCTGTGAAACCCCAGAAAAGCATTTATTAAGACCTGCGACAGAACGGCTGATGCTGCAGAGGAGGAAAGCTGGACAAGTTTAAAGAACACAGATCGGAGAGACGGAGAGGAAGGGAAGGAAGGATGGGAGCTTGAAATGTATTTTTCAAAAAGGGAGTTTGATTTCATCTCGCAAGTATTTGGAAAGAAGAGAGAGTCAGGCTCCAGGGATAAAGGCTTTCCTTTGTGTAAACTTTCCGCTGTTTGACAAAAAAAAGAAAAAAGAAGGCACTGCTTTAATTCTTCTTCAAGTATGTACGGGAGGAGCCGCGGTGGAAAAGTCTGGGGCAAGTCCCCGGCATGGTTTTGATTAAAAAAGAAAAAAAGTTATGAGGTACTTGCAGGAAAAAGTTGCCAGAGTTTTTGTGCCTTCATAATTCCAGCCGTCAGTCAGCGCTCCGCCTGCCCGCCTGCGCCTCCGAGGAGGAGTGGGGGTGGGGGGTCACCAACACGCCAGATGAGAAAAGCAGATCTGAGATTAGGTGCAGAAACATTACGCAAGACAGCTGATTAATCTCACTGGTGGATTTAGGAGCAGAAGTTTAGGTTGGAATGAGAAATGCGTATCAATTTCTTGGTCTTGGGTTTGGAGGGAAGTGGGCGGATGTCTTCAAAAACTAAAAGGGGAAGGGAGTTCAGCTGTCTTCTTTTGAGGAGATTAGGGTTAGGGTGACCCGGAGGGCCCGGCCTGAGCTAGCATAGAAGATAGGCAGGTTGGTGGTGCCAGCGAATTCGGACAGAAACCGAGCGGCACAAGAAGAGCGAGAGCTGAATTTGTTTCCGAGCTGAGCTGCGAGACCGACCTGAAGAGAGGACGGCAACTTAAGGGAAAGGATGATAGCTGCAGCAATGCAGCAATGCATTTAATCTGAAAATTTTGACGAGTGACTGTTGCCTCATCGCACAAGGTCCAAAGGAAATGAATGGAGAAGGATATTTCTAAATGAATGTTTAAAAACAAAATGACTTCCTTTAAATCTTCCTGAATAAAAACTACCTGGAAACCTGAGGCTCTTCAGACACATTTGAAATAATAAAACATATTGATGTGCCAAATGTTTCAAAACATTGGTACATACAAATGAAATAAAATCTCAGACTGTGACACTTGCCCAGGGCCGCATCAGAAAGGGGTGGGCCACCCAAGAGCTAGAAAATAAAATATACTTTATCTGTTTTGTCCCCAGAACAAGGTTACTTCTACCTCTCTATACATCAGGAGCAACTCGTTGCACCCGTTGAGGTTAAATAACTTATTGCCACAAAATCACCGGTTCAGTACTTATCCAATCGGAGGCTGGTACCTATTTGCTTAGTTAAATCCTGGTGGCGGCCGGGCAGTGTATTTCATTGTGTTTTCAAGTGATAAACCAAGAAAATCTGGCATGTAATTGTAAGAAGGAACATGATTCACAGTTTTCACATTTTCCCAATAAAAATGGGACAAGCGTGCTATGACTTTGTATTCCGTCTCCCTTACTTAAAAGACCCCTGAGTAAAACCTAACGGGGCCGTCTGCCCTCAGGAGTCACCTCTTAAATAAACAGTCTGCTTTGTTTCACTTGATCTCACTATAAATGCAGTGGTTTATTAGAGGACATTGGAGAACAAACAGCATTGTGAAGACTAAAGACGGTGGGAGAGTCGGTCAACAGGACAACTACCTTCGTTGAGACGTGCTACAAGAACAATAAGGAATGTTATTAGTAGTTTCCCAAAAGTCACGCAGGATAAACACAAAAAGGTGATTTAATTCAACAAAACTCAAACTAATCATATTGAACCTACATGTAAAATGTCATATGTGGTGTAAAACTCACAGTGCAGATCAAGCTCAACACAGTGAAACACGGTGGTGGCAGCATCTTGCTGTGGGAATCAATTCCTGCAGCTGAAGCAGAGACTCGACGACGGAGCAATCCTGGAGGAAACCAAATAAGACCCTGGAGGTCAGTGCAGAGTTTCGTCTTCAAACAGAAAAAGGCCCTAAAAGAATAGTGGAAGTGATTAGATCGAAGCCTATCAATGTGCTAAAGGGCCTAGTCAAAGTCCAGACCTAAATCCAATTAGGACTTTGAGGATTCAAAATATGTTGTTTTGTCCTTCCAGTTTGAGGTTCAGCTGCATGCTAGATGTACTGAAAACATTTTTAGGTAGATTTACTTTGAATGCAGTAAATGGGGGAATAAACCACATTTCTAACCACAAAATATTTAACTTTGTTTTTGCTTTTGCTTCTGAAATAAATCCACAACCAGCTGCATAGTTGTACACACGATTTTAAAAGCAGCCTGGTCTCATGGTGGGATATCTTTGGAGGTTTCTCTTCTAATTTGCCACCCACATTTCTGACTGACGTTATCTCTGAGTCCTTATTAAGATATTTTATCTGTGTCGGTAACTAACATGCTGACATGTCTAAGCGTAAATACATGAAAGGTTTGCCGTAAGCAGACCGTTACTGCCGCATTAAGCTCTCAAACGTTTTAGGTGGTCTGCCTCAGATCGAGATCAAATCTCCGAATGTGCTTCATTTCCCCAAAGTTTCAAGCAATTTACTTCAATTTACTTCAAGAGTGAGTTAAATATGCCAGCACAGAAAGTGAAGGAAGTTCTTTAATTGAAAGATTTCAGATATTCTCATCAAGTCAATCATTTACATGTTCAAATACAGAACATTATAACTAATAACGGGAAAAAAAAATAGCTGTTTTAAGTTGTTGTTTCAAGAACTATTTACTTAAAACAAAGTTTTTTCATCTTTCTCATGAGTTGCTTTTCGGTTGATCTTTTCTTATTTCAAATGTACTAAGATGTTTGCACCAGAAACTAGACAAACATACCTGGGAAGATTTTGTGTTTTTTCCGTTGTTTCAAACTAGAGGCATTATTTTGCAATGTAAGTTATTTTTTTCCCCCCTTTGTCGCAGTTCCAGATATTTAGATAAGATTTTAGCCAAAATACAACCTTTCACATCAGTATTGTCGTATCGACACACGCCTTTAAAAACACTGTGACAAATGATCTAACTATTATTTTTAAGGGGTTCTGTGGATTTGTTGTTAGCAGTCAGTGTCTTACATGAGCAGTAGAGCGAACTCAGAAGGATTTGATGAAACAAAAAGGAAAATCAACCTGGATAATGGAAGTAGAATAGTTGAAGTGTTTCTGTTTCGGAGCAGATTTCGGCCATCTTAAAACAAGTCCAACTAAAAAATATAACTCACAGCGGTTCATGCGGAAGCCGTCTTATAAACCTGCATTAGACGACTAATGCAAAAACGAACGTCCACAAAAACATACAAGAAAAACTTTGTGATTTATGTATTTTTTAAAAAAAAATTTGAAACAGACTCTAAACTGGAAGATCAGCCCATAGCGACGCCCTGCTGCCTCAAGCAGATTCGTCTCGTTGCTGTGAGCTCTGTGCTGGCAGCGGAAACATCTCTGGCTGGTTTCTATCGAGACAACTAATAACGGACGTTGCTATTTTCTCAGCAGGAAACTCTTTCATATCTCCTCTCAGCAGGTCCCACAAGGCCCGAGCTGAGCTCCGATATTCAGTCTCTAACCTGCAAGCTCACATTTTCTCACCGTGTGTTTGCGTTTGCTAAAACGTGACTAACAGTTAGTAAATGAAACCCTTAAACAGATAAAAGAAATCATTGGTAAGCATGCGTGTTAGTCAGTTTTCTTGGATTAGTATTTAATTATTTTTGGTGGCTTACAAGACTTGATTCTTAAAAGAATCAAGGATGACCTTCTATTGAGGGTCATGAAAGGTCAACATTTGACTTTGAAGACATTAGCATGGATTGTTCAGCAACTCGCATGTAAGGATGGAAAATAAAAACAAGATCAAGGAGAAAAATGTAAATCAATGTGAGGTTGAAGGAAAATGAATCGTTTTAAAAATGTTTTGCTAATAAAAATGTGAAAATTGTAGCTTGCGTGATTATTCAGTCGTTCAGGTAAACACATTTTACAGCCGCCTGTTGTTCATTCTTCTATGTAAAGAAATAAAATAAATAAAGCTCAAGCTCAGTAAGAACGGATAGAAACCGTCTGTGAAGATCAGGTTTTCAAGTCTTGGCACAAATTCCCCGCTGGATCCGGGTCTGGACATATTCATGACTGTGACACATGAACATGCTTCGGTCTGATCCAGATCTGGGCTTTTTACATAAACCTTTGACCAGGTTTATGTGAGTTTGTAGTAAGTATAAATCCCATTGCTTCCTTAAGCGCACAACCACAAAGCTGTGTGGAGACACCTGAGTGTGTTTAAAGGGAGCGTATTAGGTATTTTCCAGGCTCTTGATTTAAGCCACAGTCAAGTAACTATGTTGCTTTCAGTTGTTGTGAAAATGTGGTACATATCAAAAACAACTTCAAAGAACTTTGCCTTTGCAATTTAGCCGTATCTAATTGGGCCTCTGTCTCTTTAAGAGCCTCCCACTCTTTCTGACACGCCCCCCTTCAGAACATCATCACAGCAGTGCGTCTCCTCGCCGTCCACTGATGTCATTCACAGCCGTTCTTATGGTCGTTGCGGTTCATAAAATGAGCTCTGCAGACGTGCAGTTCCACCAGGTGTTTGCTAATTGCTGCTGCCACTAGTCTAGTGGAGCTGAGGATGAGGGGGCAGTGCTTGACTGGGGACTGCATGCACAATTCGAATACGATCTTTTATCCAGAATAATATGATAATTATCCAAGAGGTGAGCCTCTTGTTCAGCGTCCAGCGGTCGATCTTCCAGGATTCCTCTCTGTTTGCTTCCATCCGGCTGTTCATCAACTCTCACCAGGTTCTCTGTATATCTTACCAGAGTTTCTCCTTCCGCTTCATATATGCGGTGTCTCCAACATGGTTTGTGGTAAGCTGATATGGAACTTCCAGTGGCTTTTTATTTTTAACGCTCTAAAATAAAGGCCCTGTGTGTAGACTTTAACTGATAGTTATCCTGTCAGCAGATTGTTGCAGCCGAGCCGCGGATCACTGCACCTCCACTAATGTTGACATGCATGACTCCGTGCTCTTGGAGATCTTCAGGTTTTATTTGACTGATTGTTTCCACCGTGGTCAGCTGGTCTTAGTGTTGGTCGTTGTTTCCTGAATTTGATCCAAACTGAGCATATAGAAAAAATGTAGAGCTAAATTGGGCGTCCTGGTGGCTCTTCAGCTTTACTTTGAGCGCATGGAGAATGCTAAACATGGACGGAAATCGCTGCGCAAATTTATAAATAAATTTTCCCCGCTGATATATGTTTGGTGTGTTGACATTCTTTCTGTTCAGCTTCAAATCTTTATTATTTATAACTTTAAAACATTTTCCAGTTTCAAACTTTTTTCTTTCCTTTTCAGTATTTCTTTTCAGTTTCAAGCTTTTTTCAATTTCCAATCTTCCCCCCCCCCCCCACCCCCCACCCCCAACTATGTTTGTGGTTTCAAAAGAATTTTTCAACTTCAAATCTTTATTTTCAGTATCAATACTTTTTTCAGGCTGAAATGTTTCCTCACTTTCAAAATAATCTTTCAGCTTCAAACTTGTTTTCTCAGTTCCAAACATTTTTTTTCTGTTTCAGACTTTTTTTTTTTTTTTAGTTTCAAAATAATTCTTCAGTTTCAAATCTTTTTGTTTTTTCTTTAGTTTCATTTTTTTTCTTCATTTTTTTGAACAACCTTTTATGGCCCCAATTTAGTTCCATAGGAAGACATTAACGACTGTGGCTCTGTGGGAAGAGTAGTTGTCTTGTGATTGGAAGGTTGTAGGTTCAATTCCAGCTTCCTCCTGCCCCATGTCGATGTGCCCTTGGGCAAGGCGCTTAACCCCAAATTGCCTACGTATCGGTGTATGAATGTGTGAGCGAATGGGTGAATGACTCTAGTGTAAAGTGCTTTGAGTGGTCAAAAATGATCGGATGAAGCGCTATATAAGTTCAGTCCATTTACCATAATTTCCTAAAACAATTTTTTTGTTTATTTCTGTGTCGTTTAATGAACCTCCAGCGCACAGTGAGCGACGGAGCGGATAAAGAACTAGTTCAACAAGAGTAAGTCTTCATTCAGCACTGTAGTGTCTGTGTGTTTCTCTCACATAGCTGACCTTGTGTGTTTGGTCTCCGAGGTAAACTCATTATGCCCTCGGCGGACTGCACCTGCTAGCTGAGTCTCTTCTGCACAGAGTCTAACAAGATTAAACATTTCATCACAGTCATTCCCAGGCAGACAGATACGAAGTCTTTGTGTCTCTTTGTGGAAGGAAGAAAAAAAAAAAAAGTCTCATATTTGCGAGGGGCGGCTCCGTCGTCGTTTCGGGGGCCTTTGAGGATCGTTTTATGTCAGAGGAAACGAACTTGTGTCCGTCAGTGAACGGGCTTGAAGTAGTCGAGCAGAACTGAAGTGCAGATGTTCAAAAAAAAAAAAAAAAAAACGGGTTAAGCTGAAGAAAATTACATCCTAATAAAATAAAGGCAACTGTATTAGTGTAATAAAATATTGCAGACACGAGACAGACTCCACCCTGTATGAAAAATCATATATTTTTCTTTTGGTAACTGCTAAAAGTGGACTTCAAAACAGTCTGCATACAGACTGAGCTGTGATTCATGGTGAGCTCTTATTCCCCTGAACTTTGCCCAAATTGTCATTCAGCGAGTTTCCCTTCCCCACCCACTTCCACTTACCATCAGCAGGCAAAGAGAAGCCCCAAACCATGTTGGGTAGGAAAAGACGGATGGGTTTTGCAAGGACGAGCGGCCAAACCACGGTGAAAACGCAAAAATCCTCCCCGAGTTCAAAACAAATATGGATTAGGGTGAATGCCCACTGAAAAAATAAAACACAGCAGGAAAGTCCAGAGTACTTAAAGCAGCCTGACAGTCTCTAAGCTAATCATAATGTACGACCTATACAGTTAATGAGCATACGTCGTTAAAAGGTAGATTTGACCTTCAGTCTTTGACCTGTTTCAAATTTAAGCTTTAAACATCCTTCTAACCAATTTTGACATTAAAATCTGGATCCAACGGTAAGATTAAGGCTTACCTCGTTGTGCGCTACAGTAGAATTGCATCAAATTCTCTAAATCGAACCAGAAACCTTAAAAATCTTAGGATACCTAAACAAAAAACACTCATAATCAGCATTTCCGTTGTTTTTTAGGCTAGTCAAGTAACTCCAGAATACAAAATACTTAAAAAAAAAAAAAAGAAAAATTAAGAAAACAGAAAAGGGCTTCCGTTTGGAATAACAATATCAATTGGTGCAGACAGAAAACTGTTGTTAGTTGGGTGTGTTTGCACTTTTGATTATTTCTTTTTTTGCTCAGCTTATTAGTTTATTCTTGCTTTTCCCTCAATCTTTGTTTTGCCCGTGGTTATTTTTAATTTCCTCCTCAGTTACTTTCATGTTCAATTCAGGTTTATTTCATCAAGGACAGCACATCTAGCAACGCTACAAGCTGAAAACGTGACGTGAATTATTAGGCCATTATCGATATAGCCCTGGATAATGATGTCAAAACAACAATAATTACTGAGACTGTTCATCATGACAGGATTAATAGCAGGTAAAACTTTGGACAGAAAATCCCTTTTTTTTTTTTAACTAGTACAACAAGTCATTCTTCCTAACAATAACCCCCAAAATGCTATTGTTTTATTACTTTTCCGCCATGTAAAGTTACCAACAATTGCTAAGGCTTAAAACAAACAAACACCTTGTCATAAAAAGGACAAACGGGTCCAAATTTCTCCTCATACATTTTCATCTCCTCCTTCCCTCGGGTTCATCCCCTTTTACTTGTTTTCCGTCTTGCTGGTCCGTGTTAAAACCTGCTTCACAGATGCCCTGAAAACAAAACAAGAAAACAAAAAAAAACACAACAACAATAAAACAGGGCTCTTTGTTATGGGAAGCAATTCAACAACTCCACCGGCATCAGTCTGATGACGGGAGGGGGGAAAAAGCCTGGCGGGGACGCTTAAAAGACGTTTGTTCGCTCGGTGGAAGAATTACAGAGGTGGAACACGGAAAGATAACATTTATAAATAATTCTGAATAAAATCATGCCAGAAATTCCCTTGGACGCAGCCTCCGGGGCTGCAGTCTGACTTAAGAGACAAAGGATAAGACTGATTTAGAGAAAGTCTCGTAAAACGAAATTGAAACATGCTGACTGGAACAGGGAGTTGGCGAGCAAATTAAAACCAGCGAAGGCAGAGATGTCTTTGGGAGAACGAGAGGAGCCCCGCCATTAATTAAAGCTGACAACGACGTGAGACGAGGAGCCCGAAATAGAGCAATACTCCAAACAGAGGCCGGATTGTGTGAGTGGGCATGAAGAGGCTGGGCACGGCCCGTTCCTGCAGGGGGGTAAAGGTCACGTGTCAAAGAGGTGAAAGGTCAGGGTGAAAAAACGGGCCTGCAACAGTCAAGTGTTCAAAGAAGTAGCATTAAGAGTCGATGCGGCATAACACTCGTTTATACTGAAAAGTAAAAATGTGAAAATAAGCTACATATGTTTGTCAAAAGGACATTTAAAAGAATTACAGGATGTTTTTTTGGAGGAATGAAGTTTGATTTTATCTTTTGCATTTAACGGCCAATTTTTTTTTCTTAATTACATAATATCTATTCCAAAAATTGAGTACAGTACCAGTCATGTTTTTCCTGCTTATTACAAGACACTGATTTTCTTTTTATTATTATTATTATTATTATTATTATTATTATTTTGTGTACTACCTAAACTCCATTCCTATTCTAACTCAGCGATATTCTGAGTTATCTCTGTTAGAAGTGGCACCACTTCACTGCAAAAACACAAAATCTTACCAAGTAGTTTTGGTCTAGTTCCTAGAGCAAATATCTTAGTAATATTAAGACAAAAACTAACTTTTCAGCAAGATATAGGAGCTTTCCTTAAGCCAGAAATTCTTTAATATTGTTTTCCCGTGTTATAAGTGAAATAATTTGTCAGTGGGACTAGTATTTTTCATCAATATTAAGGAATTATTGACAAGCTCCCATATCTTGCTAAAAGGTTAAAAACCGGATTGTGCACCCTTAAGACTGAATGATGTGTAAATGAGGTTGACATGTAGCCTCAATATTGAAATTGAGTCAGTGTATCCTTAATTCTTTTTAAGCTCTTAAGCATGTTTCTTTGTACTTTCAATGTAGAAACTTCTAATTAATAACCCGTGTCTTTCTTTTTATACATATGTCATGGTGCAGAGTCCCGTCGCTCGTCGCCTCTCTTCGAAACGGGAGAGAAAATGCAAGATTTTATTCAAGTGAGTCACAAGTGTGTTTATCCACATTTGTCTACTAATAGATGCACAAAAAGAGATAAACTTAAAACATATGTTCAACTACACTTATAATTAAGGTGATTTTCTAAAAGAACAGGACAAATTCAAATACAACAAATTTTTAAAAAGTGTCCCAACTTTTTGATTAAGCTGGTCCGAAGTCAGATTTGTATCCTCCCCAAATCTACGGCAGTGAACCTTTTTTGTTGATGATTCAGGCATTTACCTCGTTTACATATAATTCCCTCCTGTATGATCTGGCTGTTTTTACACTGGAGGCCTGAAAATGTTGGCTGACGTACAATTACCCAGGCTCTGTGCAGTCATCTCCTATCACAACATGACCCCGCCCGACCCCGAGGCTCTGCTGTTGAGCCGCAAAGACAACAGAGCCAATGAACTGCTGCTGTTCCAAAACCCCCAAACGTTTCACTGCTCCTCTGCTCACCTCCTCGTTCCATCTTTTCTTTTTTAGGCTTGTACAAGTTTTTGTTTATATAAACTAAAATTAAAAAGAAGCTAGTTGTGGAAAATTATACATGATATTTATTGTAAAGCTGCAGTATGTAACTTTTACTTTTAAAAATGTTTTTTTTTTCTTTACATATTTGTTAAAATTATCACTGTGTCATGACAGTATAAGACAGATGATATGTGGGGGGAAAAAAATATCAATCAGGAGAAATATCTCACCATACTAACTGCAGAGATAAACCACTCAGTCAGAAACAACCAATCAGAGCCAAGAGGCGGGTCTTAGCATTGTCAATCACTCTCGTGCTCTGCCAGCTACAGCTGGTTCATCACAACGTACCCAGACACGAATGCTAGGGCTAGTTAACATGGCCACCGATGATGGGAGATTAACAGTTTTCTCTGCAATTAGCACATTTAGCAGCGAGTACATGAGCTTGATTAACAGAATTAAGACCCACCTCCTGGCTCTGATTGGTTGTTTCTGACCCTTGGGCAGACGTCAACAGTAGCTCAAGGAGGAAGTGGAGGAAATTCATCTTTTCATAGATTATCTGACTCATATTACACTGTCACGACATGGTGGTAGTTATAAAAAAGGGAAAAAAAACAAAAAAAAAAACATTTTTGTAAAATAAAAAAGCAGCTTTAAGCCTAACCACAAAATTGTCAAATTTGTTTTTTTTTTTGCTTTTTACTATTCCCTTTTACGCTTTAAGTGCCATTCAAATTTAATCTTCATTGCTATTTGCAACAAAAATGAAACAATTTCTGGTTAGCATACCTAAAAAATAGCAATCATTATCTGGGAGATAGAAAAAAAAAGAGAGTGAAAACTTGGGTGGGCTTGCTCTAACTTCTGCCTCACAGAGGATGGAAACCATTAAGGTCTCTGGGTAAGACGACTCCACAGGGCTGCACGAAGAGATGAACAGCAATTACGGATCATTTAATTAAACAATGTGCATTTTAGAACAACCATTTCCAAATAGATTTTTTCTCTCTCTCTCATGAAAGTAAGAAATAAGAGCTGCTAAACGAGACAGCGTGGGGAAAACGTTTTGCACGGACCTACAAAGTTAACATCAATTGTGTTCTTTTAGATCTTTCATCCGGCATAAAAGCAAAGCAAGTCAGTAAGACAAGAAGGACAATTCTGTTTTATTTCCTTTTTTTGTGCCAGTCTTTTATGTGTTTTAGCATAATCTAAGATTACAACATAAAGTTCAGAAGAAGCTGTTCAAAGAAAGTGAAGAATGAAGAAACTCTGAAGAGGCAGTGAAAATATCAGAGGTTTTTGTTTAATAGGGCGTTTAAACACTTGTCACAAACCTGACTGAGGATAGCTGACATTTGTGTTTATTACA
This sequence comes from Girardinus metallicus, assembly GCA_903067095.1. Lineage (NCBI taxonomy): Eukaryota > Metazoa > Chordata > Actinopteri > Cyprinodontiformes > Poeciliidae > Girardinus > Girardinus metallicus. The sequence goes on along the minus strand of CAEGAE010087727.1, from coordinate 17,576 downwards.
GCGTTCATTAGCATCCAGATGAATCATCATGAATTTTTACCTGTCATAACTACTGTAAATGTTTAATGGTTCCCTGTAGAAGAAGCAAGAAGACGAGACAAAAATGTTTCCATTTCACTCCTAGTCCCAAACATCAGCAAGGGTCCCAGGTTCAGGAATAATTTAACTAGAGACATCAGAGGAACTGATGACATTTAACTTCTCCATGGTTACACCACTGTCTGGTTATGGTTTTATATCAACCGCATTTGATAACGTTTCAACCAACCAGCTGTGGAACTGGGCAGACTCACGGTACGTCGTCTTCATCAGGCACACCTTTTCATTTGTTTTGTGGACACAGTCAGTGAGCCCATCACTCATAGCAATTCAACGCACTGACGTATCGGGAAGTGCTGGAAACAGTTTCCTGAAGGTCAAACTGAGCCTCAGAATGGGTTGTAGAGGTTTTAGGTGCCTTCATGACAACCTTATCTTGGTTTGTTTGAATGGCCCAAACAACAGAAAATATCCAATGATTAGAACAATTGCTTAGTGATGTCTGAGGAGAATGGGAAGACTGGTTTGAGAGGATCAAGAAACAACAGCAGCTCTCAAACACTCTGGAAACAAAACATGAAGAATACCAACTCTAAAAAGCACAACGTATACAGATCTACATTACAGTGGTGCATTTTTTCCAAACAGGTGCTTAGGACAGGTGAATGTGTGGATGAGCCGTAACTTTCTCCAGCTGAACAGAAACAAACTCAGCATCAGTTATTAGAGATAGAAACCAGCAATCAGGCCCAAAATGGCCCATAATGGACTCTGACCTGAAACTTCTGAATCAAATAAAGACAGTTACAAAGTCGGCCTTCTATCCCCGGAAGAACATTTCCAGACTTAAAGGACCAATGTCCCAGCAAGATGTTGAGAAACTCATCCAGAGGTTTATGTTGGTTGCCATGATTGCTGCAAGTGTCCTCACAGGTCTGCTTCATAATGTATAACTGAAGTATATAAAGCACTGATGTATTATGAAAATATCTGACGTAAAGCACTTCGACCTGCCTTGTTGCTGAACTGTGCTATACAAATTAACTTGACATAGCATGTTGAACCTTGAAGCAGATCCGCTACATAAGAACAAATAAAGAAGAAAACCAGCTAGATTTTCTAAAAAGTTACTTGAAGAAGCAACTTTCCTGCAACATCCGCTCTTAATGGAATCCAGTCTCACCGATCCCAGCGGCGAGGTTTGTAGATTTAAGCTGCTGGAGGACTTACCAATCACTTTTTTTCATGATTGAATCACTTCAAAATATTGCTGCAGTTAATTTCATTCCCTCTCAATTTTTTCCCTCTTTCGACAAAAGACACATTTGACCAGATTTTTCTTTGTTTAGAGTTTTTCTTTAATTTTTACAAGCTATTAAGCACAAAATAAACTTCATTTGGACATCTCTCTCCTCTAAAGAAAACCTCAAGCCCTCTGCTTCTTGATCTTTATTGCGTCTTTCTGAACTTCATTGCACTTAAAGGTCGCACAGTCCTGGCGACACGTGCGACAAATTAAGCTGGTTTCACTGTGTTTTAACATTTTGTTGTTAGAAAATGTTAAAAAATGTTGACGTGGTGCAGTTGCTTTTCTTGATGTAAGTCCATTAAAGCAACATCACATCAGTAACCTGTAAAATGTTTCTTTGGGGGTCGGGGGGACTGCGAATGTATCAAAATAAGTTCTGTATTTCACAATTTTCCAATGTCACTTTGTAGATTCTCTTCAGTTTTGCGCAACGCTCGCTTCTTGCTGAATAAGAAGCGAGCGTTGCGCAAGACTACTTTAAAACGTATTTTTACGTTTTAAAGTAGTCTTGACCTTCAAGGATTAATAGTCTTTTTTAATGAGCTTTAAAAACATCCATACTTCTCGTGTTTAGTATTAAAATACGCAGGTAGGCCAACGATGAAATATTCCGAAACAAATGCTTCACACGTGGAGTTTATGGATGTTTTATAATATGTTACGTGCTATATACGCACGCCAACAATGAACCGGGGGGGGGGGCTTTATTGGCTTGCAGGGTCCAGTTAAGCCACCGTCAAGTCCAAGAATCTGTCTGACGTTGGATTTCAACCCATTCATTTATTCATCTGCGTTCCTCTTTCCAATAATCCATCCATCCACCCATGGCAAGTTTTGACTGGTTCCATTACAACCAGATTGTGCAAATAAATCAAGCCTCGCTCTCTTCACGTTCTTTGGTGTGGCTCTTTTTTCTCCACTTCTTTCTCTTTTCTCTCGGCACCCGGCAGCCGTCCATGTGGAACACCGTCTCTAAATAAAAAGCACATTGAGAGGCCAATGAGGATGACAGACTGTAAAGAGGGAATTTGTTCTCCTTTTGAGCCAGTGGCCTTAGCAAATAAGTTTCACCTTTTGTGCAAAGCATCCATTGGGGTCGGGTCGGTATAAATAGAAATCCTTTTTTTTTTTTGATAACATGTAAATATTATTGCAAATTACAAGAAGCACCAATTTGACTGCTTCGTATGACAAATAATGGATTAGTTCATCACATTGCAATGCACATAACGGTTTAGATCATTAAGCTATGTAAGTTTTATAAAAAATATATTTTTTTACCTATTTGTTGAAACTGTCACCATGTTGTGACAGTATGGTGAGACAGATAAAATGTAAAAAAAACTCCTCTGCCTTCTCACAATGCTGCCTAGAAACAACCAATCAGAGCTAGGAGGCGGGTCTTAGTGGTGTCAATCACTCTTGCATGTGTTTACCCTTCATCCACTACAGTTTCTTCCTGATTGCTGAGTCTGTCATGAATGGTAGACTTGTTAGCATGTCCTCTGACAACAGCGGATGAACGGTCTTCTTGTAACGGTGAGTTGTTTCTCCACCATTAGCCCAATGAACAACGACTACAGAAGGTGGATTGACAGCGTTTAGGCCCTCCTCCTGGCTCTGATTGGTTGTTTTTGTTCGGGAGCGGTGCATTTCTTCAGACGGCAATGGCAGCAAAGTTAGCATCGGATTCAGAGTTTCAGAATCAGATCTCAGCTAAAGGGCTATTTTGTTGTTTTTAAGGATGTTGGGCTGCTTCATCATTTGTTGTTGATAATATAAAATAATCAGAATGGTCGAATGTTAACTGGTTTTCAACCAAACAGAGATTCAGTGAAAAAAAATTGAAATTTAGAAAACTTTTTATTGCAGTGAAAACCTAAAATAGCATAGTCAAGGCCTTTTGGTATTAGGATCACCTTATATTTGTAAAGTGTATGAATCACATACAGACTACTATAACTTGGACTGAATTTGTCCGTACTACATTACTTCATTGAAATCGTTTTCTGAAAACAAGAAAATGATAAGAATATAGGTAAAATACCTTCTCCTTTCACCCATTTACAATAACGTCTGCTTTAGTTTTTTGTTTTTTCTTCAGCTTTGAGAACACAGCACTATATAACAGGACTGGTTTGACTGGTTTGCTTACAGGCTTATTGGCAAATGTGTTGTAATGTAGTGAAGTCTGTGTGCAAACAGCACTAATGCTATTGTCTTAATTTGTTCTTCACTGTACTACTAGTCATATTCAATACTCTTAAGTTATCCAGAGAAAAATGTTCAATGTGGGTATATGTTTATCAGTCTTCATTCACTGAAATAGCTTTTGATGATTATTACTGAAAAAAAAGAGAATAAATCATAAAATTATAATCAATCAAGACTGATAAAAATTATAGTTTATAACGAAAAGGCACAAATATTTGATTGTGGAAGTGTATGTTAGATTTGTGCTCTAACCACAAACCAAACAATGATCTCATGTAAACTCTTAAATCCACCACTAAGTCATTAAACACGTGAGTAAAAGTGCATCAATGACCAAACAACACATGTGGTAATAATAAGTCATTTTAATACTGTTCTTTTCTCAGCATTGATAAAATATATACAGAAATGCTACAAGTGAAACAAACAAACAAACAAAGAAGACAACAATAAGAAAAGACAAGTTTCCCTAAACAAACTGGGAAAGTAGAGTTAAAAAGCAAGTGTAAAAAATATTACAAACATAACTTGCTATTTTCACTGGCCAAAGAAATATGGAGAATCTTCCACTTACATATTTTGTAAAACTGTGTAAAAGAAAACCGGAAGACAAAGCTGGTAATGGATGGTCATGATTTATATTTTCAAAAAAAGATACAGAAAAATTAACAAATAGACAAAGCTTTTAAAAAGTAACAAGGGATTTTGACTAATTTAACTTCAATGAAGTTGATGTTTCTTCACATACAGTTTATACAGTGTGGCGTGGGGCAAAATGAAAAACCTTTTGGATGTATACAAAATCACAAAGCAACTCTTTAACGTTTTCACAATGACATTGCTTTAAAAACACATAATTGCTCTCATTCATTTTTTTTTTCCACCATAAAAATGAAATGAATAAGTATGACAGAAACGGTGTGTCACACGTCACAGTAGCCTACTCTTGCTGTATCGGGGTTGTTATTGTTGTTATTCTGTTATGGAAAACAAACACAAACATTATTTTGAGCTGAACATGTTATACATCTTCAATAGAAAAATATTAAAAGTATTAATTACAATTCTATTTCTGTATTAAATTTGGATGTTTATGTGCATTTTTAAGTTTGTGTTTTATTGGGTTTTGCTTTGATAAGGTCTTGTGAGAATTAGACTGGCATTTATCTTTATCCAAACTGTAAGTTAGGAAACTTTTAAGTGATGTAAACAAAAATGACATGCAGTAAAAACACCCATGATGATACATCCTTTTTAAAGGCCAGATTTCTGAGCACAAAAACAAACAAACTGTATGGTAATGATTGAAAATATGAACACAAATCATTGCTTTTCCAGTGGATAAGTAATTTTAGCATTACTTTTTTGCGTTACTTTTTAACGCAAAAAGCTACTGTCTCTCTTAAAACAGGAAGTGACCAGCTGGTGCACTACTGGTGTATGCAGGACAGTTACTTTACAATAAAAAGATTTATTTAATGGGAATATGTCAGTTGAAGGTGTTAGTGCCTAATTGACTTGGAAATACGATGTACTCCGTATAAGAACTATAAAGTTAATCTATGCTGAAAGTATGGGTGTGCTACGACAGGTCTAGATGACAGCAGGTCTGTTCCACCCCACACTCAAACAGTTTCTATTTTGGATTATAAAACAATCTGGACTAAAATTTTGGATTTGGAAAGAGGGAGAAAAATACAACAGAGTTAATGCCATGAAAGTTTATCAGGTTGGAGAATGTGTCATTTTACAACAGTTTTTTTTTTTTTTACATTTGATGTACCCTGCTGCTTCAAAACATCTAAGGCGTACAATCAATTACTGGTCTGATCCTTCTGCTGTTTTGCTGCAGGAATTATCTTCTGATGCTACTCATCTTTCTCCATGTCTGAGCCAAATGAAGGAGTGAGTTTCAGTACAACTAGAGTCTGATTTTATACCAGTGTTTTACCTTTGTTTCCATCCACCACGTCTAGTATTAGTGTAAAATTACATTTTATGGTCAAAAAGAATGTAATGGATTATGGCCCCTTTTCACCAATGCCTACTCAGGGTGGCTCAGCTCGCCTCTACATGGTGATGAAGGTTTTCCACTTGTAATGGTTATGCTTTAACAACCCATTTTTGGAGAACCTACTTCGCTGGGGTTTGCTGAAAAAGCAACGTCAGAGGGAATAGGGAGTCAATAGAGTAACTCCCCTACAATAATTTGACCCACCATTTATAAAAACTCACATTCACTCTATGTGAAGTTTTTAAGTTACCACATTTCTCCTGATTTCTTCCCCCTCACTGGATAAATCACCTTATAAATCTTTTTGATAAACTTTAATTTGAGCCGGGAACTTTTGATGGCATCGCGTGTGTCCTGGATGTACATTGCATTTTGCACTGTAGTCCAAGGTTTCTGTTTCAAACTTAACGTGATCATATTTCTGTTCTTTGTTTTTCAAGAACCGATTTTCTTGATTCTGGACATAGAATTTAGTGAAGGTATCTGGAGCTGAACAAAGATAAAGAGGAAAAGGTGACATGACGAGACATAATGACATTATGCCCTTTAAGCAGAAACAACCATTGCTTCATCTCTCAACAATATTAATACTAAATGACTATTTACAAAAAACACAGTAAAATTCACAAAAAATGCAGAAAACCAACTGGTAAAACAGCCTCTCTGTAACGGCACAGAATAATACAAATAAAGTCCTTTTTACTTAATCTTTCACAGTAAATTTAATTCCAGAGAAGCCAAAGGCTCTGTGATGTAGGAAACTGGTGGTTCTGGAGAAACTGCAGAATCCCAAATCCGTGTTTGCGAGATTTGTTTTGTCCTTACGTTAAAACAATCTCAACACTTGAATCCAAACTTTGAACAGCGGTTATAGTCTGTAACAATTTGCAAAGTTTCCGAACATAACTTTGTTGTTGCTTCTCCAAATCTTCGCTTTGTAGCAGTCATCATAAAAGACACAAATGTAGTTTTCAGTGCAGCTTTTTTTTTTTCAGTCCCTTGCAGGTGCTTGAAAGTCCATTAACATTAAAATTTATGATTTAAAAATCTTCTTTAAACCTCTGGCACTTCTCCAGTTCAAGGCACTTTTTCAGTTTCAGAATTCCCATATCCAGCAACAAGATTAAAGTGTTTCTCTTTCTTATAAGCAAAGAAAAAAAGTACAGAGTTATAATAGGTCACTGCTAGCAGGCATTGTCCACTACAAAGACCCTTCTAATTGATTGCACTTGATTTATTGATTGGATTAGATGTTCCACTGCCACCCTCTGTTCACTGAATTTCAATCACGTCGTCTTCATTGTCCCATAGAGGTTAAGCACATTTTGAATATCTTGTGATCTGAAATCCCATTGTTTTGAGTCTCTTAAATATATAATGTGGTATGTTATTTCATCATGTGCACAACTAAGGACAGTAAGTGCCCTATCTCCAATAGTGGACATCTGATATGGGTGTGAAAAAAAAACTAAGAGAGATATAGCAGGTTCAGAAAGTCCCAATGGAAACACTGCTTAGACCAAGCTCAGCGTTAGACATAAGACGGCTTCAGTGTTGCTTGATTGTTATTTGACGGACAGTGTCCTTGCATCAAGGGTGCTTCATAGTCCAGACTGCCATTTTGTTGCAGTAATGGAGGAAGTTGTGGGGTCTGGCAACGATCTGCCTCGGGCTGTTTGAGAGGTAGTGTACCATTGACTCCATTCTCTGGATGAACCTTTTTACCCTCCAAGTCTATTGCCTCAGGATCTGTTGAGCCCCCCAGCTCTAGCTCCATTTCTGAATTTGCCTGCCTTTTCTTCTGTACAAAGATGATTGTACCAGCCACCAAAACCAACACCAGGACTAATGCTAGGACTGCCAGTGCTGCAATGAAATTCTTTGTCATAGGGGTGTCTGGATCTACCAAATGCTCTACAAAGATAGTAGGACTAGTGTGAGCCTCTGTACAGGGACCCAGTTCTACAGAGCTGTTACCTTTATAAATGATCTTTTCTCCAAGGGGACTGACACAGACCAAGTAGGTACAGTTTGGGTTCAAACCACGTAAAGTGTATACAGGGTAGTATGTTGGCAAACTCAGCATGTGAGGGCGACGGTCAGGGCCTGAGAGGTTACGATAGGTTAGCCTGATGCCACGAATGTTAGGCCGTGTCTCGATGAAGCGGTGCAGGTCAAGGAGTATTGATGTGGATGTCACCTCCCGTGAGCTGATCGCATCTAGTTTATCTGGCATTGCTGAAGTCACCACAGAGACCTCTGTTTCAGATTTCTGCGGGACCTCAGGAATTTCACAGTAGTCTCCAGATGATCCCGAAGAGCACAAACAGTTGAGTAGACCATTTGGGTCAAAATAGCAAGTCCCTCCATTCAAGCAGATGTTTTGTGGGCAGAAATGTAACTCGTTTTCCACAACAGTAGAGCTAGGAGACACTGGAGGATCTGATCCGAAGGATGGGTTTTCTGTTATGGAGGAAAAAGTTTCATCACTAGGTGGTAGAGGGGGAGGGATAGCATTAGTATGGGCAGTTTCTGGAGAGGTTGTAAGGATTTGGGGAACAGGAGTGTTTTCTACAGGGGAGCCAACAGATTCTGTTGTGGTTAGTGGACATCCAAAGTCGTTGTGCTCTAATGCTGAAAGTGTCTTCCCAGCATTAACAAGAGGAAAATGGCATCTGGTTTCCTCTGGTCGCTTCAAATTGACTTCCTTCTCTTTTAGCCAGACAGGGAACCAGGCTAGTGGACAGAGACAGTTGAAGGGGTTCTCGGCTATGGTCAGTTGTGTCAACTTTGAGAAACTTTCAAAAAAACCTTCAGGAAATCCCTGAAGATTAACTCCGCTTAGATCCAGTTCTTGAAGTGCAACCAGTTGCTGAAAGTCACTCACCCTCAGCTCAAAAAGTGGGTTAGCAGCCAGGCTTAGTTTTGTAAGCCCCTTGAGAGATTCCTGCTTCAGGGCTTGAGGGACTTCTTTTAACTGATTCATTGACAAGTCAAGTTCATGAAGGTTTCTCAGGGAGGCTACAAGATCTTCATCCAATGACGGTAGCCCTAAAGAGGACAATTTCAGGGCTTCTAGATGGGGAGTATGAAGATGTGAATGTTCCAAGGGTGGGAGTTTATTGTCACTGAGGTCTAAAAGAAGTAGCCGGGGGAAATTGAGAAAAGGCAGGGAGGTGAGCTCGTTTCCTTGCAGCTTCAACTCCAACAGCATCTCTAAACCTTCAAAAGCTTCCCAATGAATGCTCTGAATGAGGTTTCCATGGAGATACAGTCTCTCTAACTGGACCAACCCTGAGAAGCTGTATTTGGAAATGTGAGTTATGTGGTTAGCAGAAAGGTCTAAGTTCTTCAATTTCGACAGCGACTTAAAAGCCATGTCAGGAATTTCCACTAATTTATTCTGGCTCAGGTCCAGTGACATCAACTCAACAATGTCTTTGAAGTCATCTTGGGTCAAGGTTTCAATATCGTTCTGAAAGATGTATAGATGCTGGGTGGAGATAGGAACACGGGGTACAGTGCTGGACCGCCTGTAAATGCAAAACACTGAGTTTGGGGAGTTGCAGGAACAGGATTCTGGGCAGTCAGTGGAGAACACCACTTCAGAGGCCAGTAGGAAGCATACGATGTAGAGGAACATGATGACGACAGCCAAACGCTCTGAAAAACATAAAACAGAAATAAAAAGGTTATGTTTGATTTGCTAGTTGAGCTGGTCATATTTAAAAGACATCTTGAAATTATGTGGGAATGGTTTCCTGTCCACATTTTTAACTTTAGGTACAGCCGTAAACCCAACAATTAAAATGCAGACTTCTGCTCATTGTTGGAGACTTGAAGCTAATTGTTGGATAAATTTGATCAAAATTTGTTTGCAGGAAATATTCTGCAAACAAATGTACAATAATTTTCTGGTGAAGCTGTTTGACGTAAGGAATTGCATGTGTGTGATACAGCTTACATGGTCTTGCAAAAATTATTACATTTAGGAGATTTTTGTACTTTTAGTTTGTTCCCAAGCCAAAACCCAAGTCAACTCCATCAAGGACTATGCCTTCTGTATAAATTAAATTGGCTCTACCAATTGTGTCTCACAGCTATTGTCTGCATGTTGATTTTAAATTATTTCATTTCTTGCCCTTATTTTCCTATTTCTATAAATAGTGAACATACCAGCACCTATGTCCTTTGTAATTCAGTGTCTCTTCATGATCATTAATGAAATTATTTCCTTAGTACTTCAAACCATTGAATGTCAACTCATATTTTTACCCTTTCCTGTTTTGAACCTATTTTTAATCCATTAATTTTTTTGCCAATGGTTTTACTTCACCTTCTGTGTTTATTCTGGTGTTTTTCTCGCAGTTTCTGAAAAACGCTTAATAAATAAAACCTATCAATTGATTGCTTGATAATTACGTCTAAAATGCCATAACGTAGACGTAAAACCAGAAAACTAAAGCATTTGTACTTTAATTTGTACTTTGTTAACCACCACATCATGCTGTTACTTTCGCTTACTGAATCAAACTAGCAGCTTTTTGGTTTCGGTCCAAACGAGAGCCCTCTGCTGGGATGAAAATAAATTTAGATTATTAGACTTTCACTATGTGCGGTCACTTGCTGTTTATGGAACATTAGAGCTGCTTGCCAGTCATTTCAGGATCCCAGAGCACTACTGGCACACAGTGAGTAATTTGATGACAGGAAAAGAGAGGAAATATAACTGTGTGTTAGTATCAAAACAGGGAGAGCAAGAAGAGAAACAAGGACAGCATGTTATCTTATGAGACTTAGTGGAGTATTAAAAAAATATATTTTATTTGTTCCTTTACTTATTGTAGTTTTACTTAATAACCTATGACCCTATTTTAAATCAGACATAGCAATTACATACTCACATTTTCATCTACAAACAAAGTAAATTTCACTTGAGGACGCAATAAGAAGCTTTTTGTTTGTTTAAAATAAACACCACACAGCCATTATTCTTTTAACACGATGTTAGTTGCCAGGTTCAGGACTCAAACGAACAGTGTGTATACGGTTTTGAATGTGTCCACGAGACGTCAAGATGGCAACACAAACTTTGGCTGACCTCCTCTGACTGACTAGTTATTTCAACTTTGCACTTGTTGCTGACCTTCACATGGACAAATGTGAACCAAAACCCATCTACACTGCCAAGCCAAAAAGTGTAAATGTAAAGAAATGTATAAAATTAGCATCATGGAAAATAATGTGAAGTTAATAACATGGTTTTATGTCCATTTTAACAGTGACAGCCAGAGCATTTTGTCTCCAGGACTTGAGTAGAGTCACTACAAATTCTGAGTTTGTCATGATTTGGTGTTGGAGGTGATGAGAGAGAACGCAGACAGACCCAGGTTGAAGTGATGATGATGATTTTAATGATGATAGTTTGCTCAACCAGTCCACAAAGAGCAGGCAGCACAGTGAAACAAAAGCTAAGGCTAATTACTGGTAGCAACTGTTCTAGTAGGGAGACTGACACCGTGAGCAGATGCCGACACAGGACTAGGACAATGCAACTGTGACGACTACAAACTACTGACAAGGAAGGACGACAAGGACCCGACAAGAGACAGAGACAACAGGTGGACTTAAATACACAGAGAGACAATCAAGGGGCAACGAGGAACAGGTGTAACAAATCGGCGAGTAGACGGGACAACACAGAGACTCCACAGAACACACATCTTAAATAAACAGAAAAACCCAAATCCCGTGTTTTTTTTTTGTTTGACAGTATTAGAGAGAGATTAATAACAAGAGTTTTGACAAACCAATTATTTCAAGGCGTTTACATTGTGTAAGTCAGTGAAAATTTGTGATAACAGATGCTTAAATGAAAAATATCAAGAATTTTCTAGGAACACCCTGTCATTTAATAACACAAATATAACTTAAAAGAAATTTGACTTTGCAATTTAACACCTTGCAATTCGGCCTCTGTCTTTTTAAGAAGTTCCAGTTCTTATCGACACGTTGCCTTCAGCATGTCATCACAACATTCTCCATTAAGTCATTTTCAGCTGTTTTTAGGAGCGTTTCACTGAGCTCAGCAGTGAGTAATGAGCTTTGCATACTCCTAGTTCCACCAATAAGCAAGTGTTTGCTTATTGCTGCTGTTGCTAGTCTGGAGGAGCTACCTGAAGAAGGTGAGGGGTGCTCTGTAAGGCGGAAGCTCGGCTTTTAGACTGTAGCTCCAAGGAAGAGCTTTATGGAAACAGGTGGCACTTTGTGAGCAAGCCACTAATGGCCACTAGCGATTGAAGGATTTCTCAAATATGCATGAAAGAATCAACACAACAACCTGAGTATGTTCTTGATAAGGGAACAGTTATCCATGTTGCTTTTTCTACCACACAAACAGAATTACAGAAGTAAGTTGATATTTGTCTAAATTATTTATACTTGTACCATAAACTTGCAAATTATTTTTTTTTCCAAAGATCCCGAATTAATTGTGACAAATTTCAAATTCACAAAGAGATCACAGCAATATACACTTTTCATTTGCAACATAAAAGAAGCATTGTGTTCTCAACAACATAATGAAAGACCCCAAGTCCCCTGCTTCAGCAGCAGGAGACTTGGGGTCTTTCAACCCATACCCCTCACACACATATTACTGCATATGTTTCCACAAGCACATGCATAAACTCAGTCCACCACACAGCTGGATTCTGGATTCACTGCAGCAATCGGTCACTGTGAGACAGAATGAGAGACCCACATAAACCTTCATCCTCCCCTTGTGATAAGACAGAGACAATGGGAGAACAGAGAATGAAGTCTCCATCTGTGTTTCTCCACTATCTTTCTGTAAAGGAGCAGTATTATGTGTTTTCCAGGCACATAGTGCCTTTTTGTAGCACAATCAAGTAACTATTTTAACTTCAGTTGTTCTAAAAATGCTGTGCATGTCAAATAGGACTTAAATGAAATTTGACTTTATAATTTAACACCTTGTAAGTGGGCTTTTGTCTCTTTAAGAGAATCTTGCTCTTTCTGAAACGCCGCCTTCAGGAAGTCATCACAACATGGCTCCTCCATTAACCCTTTAACAACGTTTTCACCAGCGTTGGACTAAGAAGTAGCTTCTATGATGAGCTCAGCAGATGCACCAGCTGTTTGCTAATTGCTGCTGGCTGGTCTGAAGGAGCTGACAAGGGAAGGTTGCTCTGTGAGGCAGAAGCTCGGTAGATTGGAAACTGCAACTCTGGGAAGGAGCTTCGCCTCGAAGGCGGAGCTAGGTCCACCCAGGCGTTTCGCACAGCTGAATGGTTGCTATGGGAGATTAAAGGATTTCTCAATCATGCAAGAAAGAATCAAACTAATACACCACGTATGTTTTTGATTAGGGAACAAAATTATAATATGATGTAAAGCTCAAAAAAGAAAGTTTATTTTACATAATACTGCCCCTTTAACGAAGACTCCAACTGTGCTGTGTGTGATTTGCTACAGGATACGGGACAGCTAACGGCAGATATCCTGCCAAGAAGGGGGTTTTAGGCCAGCTAGCATTACAAAGATTATGAAAGTTACATCAAGCGGCTAGGTGAGTAACGTCACTTTGCAGCACCTTTAAATCACTAGAAGAAATCCTCCAATCAAACAATAAAGGCTTCACCAGTAAAAGAAGGCAAAAGGTGAAGAACGGAGAGACAGAGAAGCAAAGCTGGGCTCATAAATTGTGTTAAGAGAGTTTACTAGGAGGTCACTTCATTTTCTTTCAGAATGAAACGGGGACTTGAGTTATTGGTACCAAATTCCCAAAGTGAAATATCCTGTTACCTCATGCCTGAAAAGCTTACCAGTCAAATCTGTTTCACAACTTCAATCTTCCTAAAACTCTTAGTGTGTAAGTGTTGTGGGAAGAATTAAAGAGTGACCAGGATACGTGTGCACAGGAATGTTGACACATAGGCGCACAGATATATGTGTGCCTGGCACACTGAACTCACAATTACCTTACAATTCTCATATTGTAATAATATAGCTAAAATAGAGCCATAAATATTAATTTATCATTCAAATGTTAGAATATTATGAAGTATGTAGTAACGCTGTGCTTCCCCTCCCCCTCTTGTTGCTGTGCACTGGCTGAAAGAAAAAGAAAATCAAATTTCACCATGAGGCTTGACAGTTGGCAGGGATTAGTTCGTACATGATACAAGCTAATCTGTGGATTATGTGCTAACCGTCTGACCAGCATTTTCATTGAATAGATGAGTAGACAGAGCCATTTAGATAATACCTGTCTTGTGGTTGATGACTTGTTAAAACACCAGGTCTTTGAAGTGCTTGTTTACAATGATGAGTAATGATGTAATGCAGCTCAGACATTTAGAGGTGTTGTTGATGTAATTCTTTCACAGAGACTTTGGTGTCTAGCAAAGAGCGGTTGTTGGGGTCTCGTCTATCAGAGTTTACTTTTGGATGGTGTTACTAAAGTTTTATGTGTTTACAGTTGGATACCGGCAAAAATGCAAAAGGAACACTAAAGTGTTGCCCCTGCCCCCACCTGTTTCTGTAAACTGCTGGTCCCTAACAAGAAATTGAGCTTTTTGGAAATATTTCTGGTCAAGAAAGACATGAGATGTCATGGTGAAGAACCTGTCACTCTTATTAAGCTAGTAACTCATAGCTTCCTTTTTCCCTGTGTTGTAAAAACAGAGGCCCATTTCACTTGGTTACTCTTTGAATTGGGAAAACCTTCAGAACATACCATATTTTCCAGTCTATAAGTTGCTCCGTAGTATAAAACGCATTTATTTACAAATTTGACCATGTTGGTGACAGATTGTGTTCAGTTAGCTGCTTTTTAACAAACTCTCGAAAACTATCAGCTTTATCTTGAAAATCTGCTGGAAGTAATAATGCATGTGCTCTAAATCAGGCTGGTCCAGAACGGCTCCACTTGGTCGGTGTTCTGATGCTCTCATCATTGCTCTTCAGATTGTTCTACGGTACCCGGTGAAGTGCGCAGCAGAGCAGAGACGCAAATTCAGGGATCAGGCAAAAAAAAACACGCTGTCACGCTGCACTATAACTCGCAGGACGAGCCAAACTATGAATAAAACTGTGACTCCTAGTCTGGTATGCAAGTTGGAAAGTTACAAGAAAATAACAGCAGCATAAGTTTGCTCATATCTACAGACAGCGCAAAAAAATCTTTCATAATCGATTGTCATTGATTATGTCAAATCAATCACAAATAACACTAATCAAAATGGGAGAGGTAAGCAAGGAAAGACAGCATGTGAAAAAACAACATGTTGATCTTCATATATCAGGAAATGGCTATTGCTGTGTATCGATACACACAGACTATGACCTGTCCCTTGTGGCACTAATTAATGACATGTTGTGTGAGACTCTTTTATCTCCTATTATTTGAAAGTAATCCTCAGCATAATTGTTCGTTCACCTGATTAATTCTGATCTAATCTGAGTTTGTTTGTCCTTCCTCCAGGCTTTTTACTGTAGGCCTCTGTCACTCTAACGCCCACACACTTCTACACTACAACAGGCGAGTTGGAAAAAACAAAGACAGAGAAACTGAACTGCGTCAGACTGGCGACCTGTCCAGGGTGACCCCGCCTCTCGCCCAGAACGTTAGCTGGAGATAGGCACCAGCACCCCTCCTGACCCCACTAAGGGATAAAGGTGTATAGAAAATGGATAGATAGATGGATGAGAAACTGAATTCACTTTAAACAGGCGGAAATGTAAGAGACAGCACTGATACTAGACAATGACTCACAGGTACAGTTCTGTTGGAGCCAGAGGTTTGATGCCAACAACCATCAAACTGGATTGGCGACTAATCTGTCAACATTTAACCATGGCTCCAGCGACTGACTGGGTTTTTCTTTGTCTGACTGTGCTTTGCTTCTGCTACTGCTATGATGAAAATGCATTCAGATGTGCTGCTGCTCCTTGTCACACTGCAGTGTTTGCGCCCAAACCTTCCCACTGCCCTGCTAATAAAATGAACGCGGTAACAAATGCAGAGTGTTAGGAGGAATGCTTGTGTTCCTGTTGATTTATTTGTGAGGACTTGTTTGTTTTCTCACCTTACTTGTGAAGAGGTAAAAGCCCCTCGGGCAAATTTAAGGCCTGTCTTCTATTGCCAGTTTGACGCTGTCTTAAATTTCGCCTTGAGAATCACAGATCCTTCATGAGGCAACGTTTTTGGGACAAATCTGATCGACACCAGCTGCATGTTGGTGTTTCTGTCTTCTGAAAATGAGCTTTCTGTGACGACTGCAGGTGTGCTTGTGTGAGTTTTCTCATTTCATCAGTCTGTCAGCAGCTGGATATAAGCATGTCACCTGCAGTTGGCTGCACACAGGTGTGCTGGCAGAAGGTAAAAACCTGTCAAACATGTCCAGCTGACTCTAAGCCTGTTCTTACAGCATGTGTTAAATCTGTCTGTGTCTTAAAGGGACACAGAATTTGTTTGATTGACTTTTTTAAGCTTTTACATCATGTTATAATGTTATTTGCTTGTCATGAACAAACGTGGAGTGTTGCTTTGATTCTTTCATGCAAGTTTGATAAATTTCTTAATCTCCCATGGCAACCATTCAGCTGTTCAAAACGCCTAGATGGACCCAGCACCGCCTTCATGGAAGAGGTCTTTCCAAGCTTCTGCCTCACAGAGCAGCCCTTCCCCTCGACTCCCCCATTCAGCTCCTTCAGACTAGTCAGCAGCAATTAGCAAAGACCTGGTGGAACTGAGCATCTGCTGAGCTCATTATAGGAGCCACTTCTCAGTGAAACGCTGGATAAAAACGTCATTACAGAGTTAATAGAGGAGCCATGTTGTGATGACTTCCTGAAGGTGGAGTTTCAGAAAGAACAGGAGTTTCTTAAAGAGGCGGGTCCAATTTCAAGGCTCTAAATCAGTAAGTAAATTTTCTTTTAAGCCATATTTGCTATATATATAGCATTTTTATCGCAACTGAAATTAACATAGTTACTTGATTGTGCTATAAAATTGAACTATGTGGCTCGAAAAAAACATAATACTGCCCCTTTAATCATTGTTTTGAGATTACATTATGTGATATTTTCAGCAGAATATTTGGCAATTACATGTTAGGAGGACATGTTAAATGCAGTATTCCCACATTTTCAAAGATACTAGAAGAAATAATTTTCATGAGTTTTACGTATCTCGTTTAAGTTCAGCATTTGGTGGTTGATTAAGTTCACGTTATCTTTTTTTTTCTCCATAAGTAACACAAGACATATTTCCTCTTCACTGTACTTGTTGTCTCTATCTCTTTAACAAAAACTCTTGAGACTGTACTGTGGAGACATTGCTCCCTGAAACCCAGCGGTTTGTTTTTGACCCATCTGGCCTCTTTAGGTCCGTCAGTTCCTGACCTGTCATCACTTCTCTTTATAAACTATTCCCATCTGGGAAAGGCATCTCATCTGAAGACCGTTCTACGTAGCAAACCTGCATGCTTTCGTTTCTGTCCTGCTGCACATTACAGTTTTCTTCACATTCAATATATTCAGGTGTCACCACTGTGGATTTATCCGTTAGGCCTCTCCATCTATCTGTCGGCTCTGTCATTGAGGACTGATCACTCACTGACGATCACCTGCGGGATGCTTAGCCAACAGGGGCCCCTCCATGCTTGTTTAGACCGAGTCTCAGTTTCCAAATTCTGCCCTCTGGCAAGATAGTGAATGGATTAGACTGAGGGGGGGATGCGAGGGGGTATATGAAACATTCCCTCTGGAATGGCACAAGTCTAGGCAGGCATTGTAATGCTTTTAACACTTGGACAATAACTATGCATTCAAACAACTCGACTTATTTCAATTAAGACTTAAGCCTCAACATTTAACTTTACTATACAAGATACTGATGCAGATAGATAGATAGATAGATAGATAGATAGATAGATAGATAGATAGATAGATAGATAGATAGATAGATAGATA
>CAEGAE010087716.1:0-34105 GCA_903067095.1 Girardinus metallicus | reverse complement strand
TATATATATTATCTCACAGCTGTTCATGGCTTCATTTTTTTCTGCTTCTCTGTCCACGTCCACAGCCCATGTGCCAATCGAGTGATTCAAATTGAGCCTCAGGCATACTTGGACGGAGCAGACGCGGGACACTACAGCCCTCCGCCGTCGTATCGCACGTCTCCTCCTTCCTATCACACGCCTCCACCGAGCTACAGCAGCCACAGCTTCGCCCAGCAAACCCAGATCACCATGCAGTCCACGGTGCAGCTCAGGACAGAATACGACCCCCGCACGCAGGCCTTCTACACCACGGCCGAGCCCCGGTCGCAGATCTCAGTGCAGCCGATCAACCCGGTTCAGACGAGGGGCAACCACAGCGGTGACTACTACAACAACAACAACAACGTCAGCAGAAGCAGCATTTACAGCCGAGGCAGCAACCTTGGCAACAACAGTGGGAGCAGAGGTAATGGGGGCTCCACAGGCTCTGCCGCCTTCGCTCATCACTGCCCAGCGCCCACATCCGGCGCCTGCACCGTTCCTCAGGGTGACTCAGCCTCTACGACCAGCCAGAGCCCAGAGAACAACAGCTCCACGCGGGACCTACTGTCTCAGATCGGAGAGGCCTCTATGGGTCTGCACTGCCTCGAGCCCTCCTGCTCCCGCTGGACCTTGGCCTCTTTTGCTGAGAAGCACTATGCGCCGTTCCTTCTGCGACCCACCACCAAGGTCAGTTTAGCTCCTTAATACATATACTTTTAGAAAATACAGAGCCTGTGTCTGTGTGGGGCAGTGGTGTGTGGGTTTTTTTTTCACTGAGTCACTGGGGTGCTAATTTGAATGGGAGGGTTAGTCAGAGTGAATTGAGCAGGACAAAATCTGGGGTGGAGGTTGTGGTCATGTCCTTTGTGACTAATACACACTCAGCACACTCTGACCTCAGTCTGGGTGGCCACTCTTCTCAGCTAAAGTACATCTTGTGGCCTTTACTTGACGAAGTGTTTCACAACATACTATACTAATTCACGCACACATTATGGAGGGATTTTATGTGATTGATCAACAAAAATTAATATGTCTACGTGAAGAAGAAGCAAACAGATACATATTTTTCCAAGTATTTGAAAATAAAAATCCCAAAATCATGATACGTGTTTGCATTCAGTCCGTACTGCAATTACAACCTGTTCTTCGCAAAACAATTCAAGCTGAGCCGATGGGTCTCAGCTTGAACACTGGCTTTCACTTCTTGGCACAGATTTTCAATTAGCTTTTGGGCTGGAGTTTGTTTAGGTCTTTTTTTTACTCTGAAAAGCTCCCCCAGGATGATGCTGCCACCATGTTCACAGTTGTGATGGTGTATTCAGGATGTTGTTCAGTGTTAGTTTTCTGCCACATATGTATGTAGACCAATAGAACCTTCCTCCAAATGTTTCTGTATGTTCCCTACAAAGTTTTTTTTTTTTTTTTTTAAAAACATTACTCCGTTATGCCATGGCCTATCAGCTGTGTTTGTTGGTCTTGTGGACTGGTTAACTTTTGAAGATGCTTTGTTAGACTAAAGGGGACTGAATACAAATGTGCTGAATATTATTTTGAAAACAAATGTAAGAACCAAGCATCTTTTTAGTTCTTCTTCTGAATTATGCATTACTTTGTACTGATCTATTGTGTAGTATATTTGTAAAAAACTTTGAAGGATGTGGTTCTAACATGGCAGAATGTGGATAGTTTTACAAAGAACTATATTTTGGCTTGCTATGACCAAAAATTTGTTGATTAAAACCTTGGTTTTTAGATACTTCTAAGATCAAGCATCAACCTTTCATATTTCTACTCCTCTTTGGCTTGTAAGACACAAGTTGCAGCCATTTGATCAAGCCATCCTTGTGTCCATCCCTCTGATTCCAGGTGGTCGTGATTATGCTATTCCTGGGCCTCCTTGGAATCAGTCTATATGGGACCACCCAGGTGCGTGACGGTCTGGAACTGACGGACATCGTGCCCAGAGAGACCAGCGAGTACGACTTCATCGGCGCTCAGTTCAAGTTCTTCTCATTCTACAACATGTATGTGGTGACGCAGCGGGCCGAGTACGCCCAGAGCCAACCGCTCTTGGACCAGCTCCACCAGAGGTTCCACACCGTTCGCTACGTGTTGAAGGAGGACAACGGCCAGCTTCCCCGCATGTGGCTCCACTACTTCAGGGACTGGCTGCAAGGTGAAATTAAGCCCAGTTTCTAATCAGGACTCTGGCCAGATGTTAAGCCGGCTGCTCTCTGTGTCAGTTTCAGTTAACTCAAAATTTGATTCCAGCTGCCGTGTTACTGACACTTTTGTTCACTTCTTGAGAATAGCAGAGGGAGGAATGGCAGTGATTTAGTTTTTTGTGAAAAAGTTTTGAGATCATCGTTTTCTTCTTTGTTTGACATGAATCCACAGCAAACAAGATGTTAGGCTGGAGTTCAAAAGCAGGAAGCATTTCAAACTTTACACTGATAGTGGCTGATTAAAATCCCATCAGGGAGGCTGATGGAGAAGATGTTAAAGACAATATTTTTATTCTGGGCTTTAGGAATTAAAAAGCAGAAGATTTAGCATCAACTTGAAAAGTTGATGTTAAAAGTTAAAAGTGAAACCTTGTGAAATCAAGGTTCCCGAGGAATTATAGAAAGGTTTAAATTTTAGTGTATTTTCCTGGTTTCCAAACCTTATTCTTTATGCTCTTGTCTGTTAGTCGGGTCCATCCCTCTGTACATCGCTCCGTTTTGCTTAGTTTGTTGTTTTCCCATGTTCTGTATTTGAATTCAGGTTGGTGTAGAAAAATCTCCCATAAATTCAATGTAAACTTTTGGCTTTTATTCAAATTCTTTATAAACTGGTTAAAAAAAGACAAACAACCCTAGAATTGTATAGAAATATAGAATGAAAAATGCATAAGAACCCTAGTGTGGAATATATTAACTTGACTTTTAATTTGGAGTTGATACAGCATTGGCACGAGAAATACACGAGCATGTAATCTTATAAAAAAAATTATGCGGTGGCATCTTGTGGGAGTTTGTATATGAATCGGCTGAAGAGCCACACAGAGTGTGTGTGGGGGGTGCTGAGAAAGGGAGAGTCGTGTCTGATATTTCTCTCCGCAATGGTGGGACAAATTGGAGCCAGACAGGCCAAGGAAAGAGACCCAAAACAACATCTCCCACAGACGGACCACAGCATGGGCCTTGAGGGGGAAGAGTAGACAGGAGGGGAGTGATACACATATGGATTAGGGGAGAAGTATAGAAAAGGAGGCATATGTTACTGATATATCCCCTAACGATCACCATGAATTAAAGCCAGCAGATTTCAGGCTTTTGAAGTCTCGCTTTGTGGTTGGAAATGGAGTTATATGAAATCAATGACGCTTGTTATGGAGGTTAAGGTTAACTTGCAGAGTTGTGTCATGTTCTGTTTTACCGCGTCGGGTTATTGCGTGTTCCGTTTTCCTGTGAACTTGTGCTTTGTAATTGTCATATAGAGGAACTCAGAAGATAACAGAGCATGTAACCTTTTAAACATCCTAATCTAACCAATCTGTCTCGACTTGGTTTCCCTGACAGGACTCCAGCAGGCATTTGACAAAGACTGGGAGGCCGGCCGCATCACCGTCAACAACTACAAGAATGGTTCTGATGACGGCGTTCTGGCTTACAAACTGTTGGTGCAGACGGGACGCAGGGACAAACCCATCAACTTCAGCCAGGTATGTGGTGGATTTAAACCTTTCCTGTTCAGTCACTTGACCAAGCGACAAACAATTGCGCCATAGGGCACAATGTCAACATTCTTCACAAAAATGTGATTTTCCTGTTCAATAGGAACTCCTTTATTTTTATTTTTTTACTTAACTGCTCAAATAAATTAACTTCTGAATGAAATTGTCATTTATTGAGATGAACCTGTAATCATTTGGATGGCCTCTAAGCTCCTTTTTTGCTAACAACAGATATATAAAGGAGTGATACAAAAAGCTTACGTAGAGTTATGGGAACAGATTATTGGGAGCCAATATTCTCTTATGGACTATTAAATCCTGCAGTTATGAAAATAAAATAAGATTTTTTGGAGTATGCAAACTTCAAGTTTAGATTCAGCAGATATTGTTGAGCTGAGTCTCTAACCTGAATATCAATTTATTATATGATTTATGTAAATAGTTTCCGGAGACTCAACTCACTGTAAGAATTTGTTCATTAATTCGCTGGTTTGCCTCTGAAAAATAACTCTGCATTTGAATCATTTCTCAGTTTCTGCATGTGTGAACAGTGAGTCGCTCCCCCCTTGTGTTATTAGCTCCCTCTGTTTTCAAAGCTTAGCACACCAGTTGGACAGAGAGGCTGCGTTCTGCTGTCTGGTGGTCTGAGTTTAGCACCCACTGCATTTCATTATTAGTGCTGGCAGAGCAACGATAAGGCCATTACTCTGTTTTTGAGAGGTCTTGCTTACACAGCACTTGGTTGAGATCTACACCTCACCTTGACTCGAAAGCTGTTAGAAAAGTATGAAACAAACGATGTTATCATTTAAAAATTTCCAGTTCAGTTGTGGAAGCAGCCTTGTCTCCAGTCTGGCATTGTGAGAGATGTTGTTATCTAACTAGGACTCAAGTCAACCCAGTGAGTAGCTTAGATCTCAGATGGAGGTCTAGAAAGGAAATTTGCAAAAGATCAAATCAAGTCTCATATATGTCAAAAGAAAGATACCAATGTGTTGATAATGAGAGCGAGTCTGGGGGGAAAATGGGAGGAAATAAGGGGAAAGATTGAGTTTTTGGAGCTGAGCAAATTTGCACAGCTTTAACAAGACAACACTTAATTTAAATTTTTTTAACCACTTTATGAAAACAAAAGAGATGTAGATTCATTGTTGCGTTCTTTGGCAAGAAGAGTGAAAACAGAGATAAGAACCTGAAGAAATATAAAAACAAAATTCTTGGCCAGGACTCCTGCGAACCTCAGACACAAAACAATCCATTTTCTTTTCAACACTGAGCTCATTTTTGTTGAGTCTAATATAGACTGCAGCATCCTGTGTAAAAATTCAGCAATCAGAATTATGTGGCAACTTTAGCATCTTTGAATTTTGGAAAAGTATTTTAACAATAATGATTTTTTTTAAATTCTATTAACTGGACTCAACAAAATTCAGAACATCTCTTCTGACAGGCAGTGGGACTGGAGAGAGTAGTACTGTAAGTGTAAGTGTTAAAAATGTTTCATCGTGAATTAGTGGCTACTTTTGCTATCTGTAAAGCAGCTGTCTCCGATGTGCACTGCCTATAGAGAAATAGTGATGTCAGTACCCTTACCTTAACTCAGGACTTTTCAACAGAGTGCAAATATTTCCACATCCAGCATATCCCATGACAGAAGAGGGGCCCCCAAAAGGATAAATTAGAGAGCATCTTCCTGTTATCTGCTGATAGTTGTGCTCTCTCTTGCTCTCTGACAACCTGAACGAACCGCTGTCTTTTCTCAGCATCTTGTAGAAAGTATAGTTTCCTTTTAAGTCACATCTTGAATTCTTGTGGTTCCTCTGCTTTTATTTCTAAACTCCTTACTCATGTTCAGTAACATCATCCACTCTAAAGAGTGTTGGCTTGAGAATGATCTTCTAGCTCACAGAAAGCAAAAGCAGCTCTGGTGTGCAACCTTGTGACATCACTTCCTCTCCATGTGAGGGAGGGGCCTCCGGCACAGTTGCCTGTACTTCCCGTGACAGCTTGAAGACATGCAATTGTTGCCTATTCCGCTTTTAAATTCAATCCAGATCCACTGGATTTCAGCTCTCACTCCTGTTCCCTCTCTCAGGATTACCTTCACAAACCTCTGCCCTCTGTGCCACTTTCCAGTGTACTCCGTCTTTGAGACGGGATGAAACACTTGTTTATTTGGGCCAGCTCTGTGTTATCATATTGCAGTAGTTTTTTTTCCTGTGTCTAAAACAGAGGAGCAGATCTTCGCCAACTATTTCATTTTTATATGCCACTTTACAGTCCTTTGCAGAAGAACTTTTATCTCTGCCCTCCAATTTACCTTTTTTCCTGGTGATTATTCAGTCCTGGTGTGCTTGGTTTGAAAGCAGTGTGACAGAAAGGAGACATTTCGTGGAGTGAATCCAGACGAGGGAGAGCATGCAGACAAAGGAGGAGGTGAAAAGACTGAAAGTCTGAAGAAAAGACAGGGCTAACACTATCAAGAGCTCTTTTCTTTTTAGGGCCGATTGAATCTGTGGCGCCAGGCATTCTGGGTACCCATAGGGGTCAGGAGAACCAAGTGTGAGCAACATTTGTACAGATGTTGTGTTATTTTTATAGCTCTACTCCATTTGCGGGGTGGCATTTCCTTCAGTGTTAACAACCAGGTTAACTGCACACAGACGCGCCCAGGGACTCCAGCCAATTTTTTTTATTGTTACGCTAACTCAAGCAATTTTTCTCTCGCTAACCCCCTCCACCACCACCACAAAATGTGAGGAGAAAAAAAAATTCCAAATCCTTTCTTCATATACGTAACCCGGTGAGTCCAACTCGACCCCTGAAAGCTCTCCCAGCCTCTGTGAAAGATAGATTTATGGTTCCTAGAAGGCAGAGTGGCGGAACTGTACAGTAATGGTTTTACCTCTCAGGAGGTAGCGATGCTAGCCCACGCTCCTGTGCTTCCCCATTTGAGGGCTAAATTAGCAACCTTGTGTGAGAGAGCTATTCATGTACTGAATATAGCTGTTTAAATGAAATAACAGTTGAAGCTATCACAAAAAAAAAAAAATTATAATAAATAAACAGTTTGTATTTCTGGTTCATAATGGATGAATGCCAGGTTGTGTGACTCTCCCCTTAAAGAAGCTTAGAGTCGCAATTTTGCATGACAAATTTTAAGCATTAGTTTTATTTGTTCAGTTCTGATGTTCTGCAGACAGAGCAATTATTCAGAGTGTAAACTTTAAGTTTCATTGTTTTGCATAGCAAGAAAAATAAATACATTTGAAAAATACAAAGAATAAATTTTATTTGCTGTTTTTTAAAGCACTTTTTAAAGCTCTGGTATAAGGACTGTTAGTACCAAGTTATGCTGATTTAAAAAGAAGTAGATGTTTCAAATATGGCCCAGGCAGTCCAAGCTACAACTTCTTGGAGCCAGCAATATTTTATTCTAACATCCACACATCGTCCAAATCCTCACATTTTTATTTTTCTGCTAATACAACTGCACTGGCTCCCAGTTTACTTTAGAGCACATTTCAAGATTCTTGTTTTAACATGGAGAGCTGTTCACAGGCAGACACCAGGTCATAGTAGAGCACTACTGCACCCATACATCCCCAGTTCCCTGAGATCAGTGCATACTAATAGTACTAAACTGAAAATAAAGGGAGACAGAGCTTTTTTGTCAGTGGCTCCAATACTCTGGAAGTCCTTTCCTTGGGCACTGAGTTAATCAGACTCTGTGGCTTTCTTTAAAAGCCATTTAAAAACCTATCTTTTTGAATCTGCTTTTGTTTAACAAGTCTTGTAAAACACTTTGTGATCATTAAATCTTGAAAGGTGCTATATAAGTTTTACTTACTCACTTACATATGTTGGGGGCTTGTTTACATGACAGCCATTCTATTCTTAAATACATTTATCAGTTTTGAAAGAAACACTCAAGACAGACATAAAACATGGGCAGTGTTTGAAGGAATAACCGTGAATATGGACAAGTCATGTAAAACTGTTTGCAGTAAAACTGACACCCAATTTTCTTTTCACCAATAACTACAAAAGTCCTTCCACATTTATGTCTATAAAGACTCAGTGTTAATTCTTCCTTAGCAACCCAAAGCTCTTGGTATGAGAGTGCTCCAAAGTTACTTTTAGACGTTTATTCAGAGTGGTCAGGACATATGGCCTGAGGTAGACCAGCCAGTATCTGCTGTATATAAAGGGAGAAGCTGATTCAACATTTTCCATGTTTTAATGTGGCATGATAATTCTGGGAAGCTGTGATCAGAAATACAGGAATTTCCAGAGAAGGTAACCAGTGTTTGACTTGTTGATTTTTCTTTGGTTGGAAATGGAGAGAGAGCGGGGCTAGTATTTGCCTCCTGTTTTTGAATGGAGTTTCGTTCTCTTGCACTCATCCATGTGTAAAAGGAAACATTTCTGCGGTCTGCTCACCTGTAGAATGTTATGGTAAAACATGGTTGATTTCCACAGGATCGTGGCAAAAACAGCTGCAGCACCACAATCTTTACTAAATATTAGCAATGGTTGCTGTCATTAATCCATCCCTTTCTGTGGGTTTTGTAGCTGACTCGACAGAGACTGGTGGATGCAGATGGGATCATCAATCCTGGGGCTTTTTACATCTACCTAACAGCCTGGGTCAGCAATGATCCCGTCGCTTATGCTGCCTCACAAGCCAACATCCGTCCACACCCTCCTGAGTGGCTCCACGACCGGACTGACTCCATGCCCGAGACACGTCTCAGCAGTAAGTCAACACACAGGACGGCCTTGCGGTGCAATGTAGTGGTGTCTCAACACTAGCTTTTGCTGGTACCGTGCTGAGGCCACCACGCTCTGAGTTGTGTTTGCCTCTTGTGGTCTGACTTATTGCTTTGTGTCCGTCTCTAAGCTCAAAATGAGGTAATAGACTTTGCTGGACCAGAGCAGAGTGTGCACTTGCATGAGCTCAGGTTGCAAAGCTGAGAGCTGGGACACAACTCGGTGTTGTGCCTGTGGTTCAGTGGTATAATCCTGGCTCTTGCAAGCACACGCACACACACTTTATTAAAACTCAGTGACCCTAATCATGCCACACAACCTGCTCTCTTTTCTTTACCACAAACAGTCTGCAAATCACATAAAACTACAGTGTGCTCTTATTTGAGTTTAGGAGAACCTGAGTTTGGATGGGATGAATGACTAGAGAACTTGTAGGAAGTTTGGGACTGGGATAATGTTATTGGATTAGGGTCTTTACAGTGTGATCCACCAGTGTAGATTTACGCTGCTAAGTGTTTTGAATTTCTTGCTTCAATTACAATTTCAGGATTTGACCCAGACTCTCAGTTGGGTTTTGTTTTGGACTTTGACTGGGCTATTCCAACCACGAGAACCTGTGGTCTAAACCATGCCGTTGTAGCTCTGGCTATATGTTTAGTGTTTTACTGCTGGAACGTGACTTCTGCTCAAATTTTCTTCCAGGATTACTATGTATTTAGCTTCACCCTTCTTCTCATCAACTCTGACCATCCTAATCTCGTTCCCATCCCTTGATGCTGCCAGTAATATGTGCCACCTCAGGAATATGTATGTGTGTTTTCAAATAAACTTCCCCTGAAAAAATGGAAAACCGGTGTATTGCTTTCCTTCCATTTTACAGTTTAAACAAAAATGTAGTTTTATAATTATAACATGACAAAATGTGAAAATGTAGAATGGATGTATAAATACTATTAAAAGGCATTGTATGTAGACATGCAGCTGCTGAGTAATCCTTGAAATAAATCCTTTAAAACCGCCATGTGCAGCAAAGACGTGACAGCATGAATCTGAATAAAAACTGTTTTTCAGCAAGTATTACTTCATTGCCGAGTGACAGGCAGCTATACGTGTTTGTGCATTTATATTATTCTTTATGTGGTGGTGCTGTGTTTAGGGTGTGGTAATGGCAATGATCCTGACATTATAATTACTGTGAATCAACCTTAGTTCTGACAGTCTGCTGTGTCTGGAACTGATAGGCTCTCATTAGGCAGACTTGGCTTCAGTCTGGCAAGGTTTGAGTCAATGGAGCTCTGTTTAACGCACCTCTACACCCCACCTCCACATAAGCACAAACACACTCACCCACAGATGTAGCAAGTCCTTGAATGAAGCTGGATTTAGGATAGATAGATCACAACATAATACGGATGACCTGTCTTAAATTATCACTGTGGATTTATTAAATAGTTACCAGAGCATAAACAGGACAGATGTGTATTATCTGCAAAGGTTATTCTTCCCACTGTCGTTTTAGCTGATTTTTCCCTTAGCACTCAGCAGCATTCGGTTCCTCTGTTAAAATTTATCCATGTGCATATCCATAGAAAGTAAATGAATCTTCCTCTCACGTTTTCTCCGTTCAGTCCCTGCTGCCGAGCCCATCGAATACGCACAGTTCCCCTTCTACCTCAACGGGCTCCGAGAGACCCCACAGTTTGTGGAGGCCATCGAGAGCGTGCGAGCAATCTGCAACAACTACAGCCGACAAGGCCTGCCCTCCTACCCCAATGGCTACCCTTTCCTCTTCTGGGAGCAGTACGTCAGTCTGCGGCACTGGCTTCTCCTTTCCATCAGTGTTGTGCTTGCCTGCACCTTTCTAGTCTGTGCCCTGTTTCTGCTCAACCCATGGACCGCTGGCATCATAGTAAGTGTTAATAAAAAATACTTCAATCAAGTATTGAAGAAAAAAGTGCTTTTGTTATCTTTTAAAATCTGTCTAGCATTTTATATTGGAAGTTATTGCAAGTAGTGCAGATAATTTTGCTAAAGCAACATTGCCTAAAGGAGTTGCAAATATGTCTTAACATGTAGAAAATTCTATTTCCTTTTTTAATAGCCTCTTACATTGGTGTGCTTTCTCTGACTTCATTTTTTGGACCCTTTGAGTCCTGTACTTTGAATAGTAACTTCCACACCGAAGACCATTATTGGTCTTACAACAGCTTGCCATCACTTTGACAGTGGCCAGTCAGGAAGGATCAATTAAGCTGAAAATCTTCCAATTCCCGGTGCACAGTAATGCTTGCATCCACTTTTGTTTTGTTTTTTTGATAAGTAAAAGAACAAAAAAAAAAAAAAAATTTTTTTTGAAAATAAAACTGCTTTGAGAGTATGATGATAAAAAAGTTTCAAAAAGAAGGGATGCTGTGTGATATCCTGGGCCCCTCACCAGTATTTATCTTGTGCTGTTTTGTTGGGCCACTGTGTTTAGTCTAGTCTGACACTCCCAGACATCAATGCTGACATAAATGTTGAAAGAACTCTAAGTTTCTCCAGCAGCTAGTTTCCACTCTGACCCTCATAAAAAGTAGTCTTTGTCCTGGTTTTTCCATCCTCTGCTCTTGTCTTTTACTAATTGGCTCACCCATGAAGTTTCCATGGACACAGGCAAGCAAATAGGGTGCATTTATACAATGTATAATGTACAAACTTCCAGGTACTTAATTCACACAGAAACACACATACAGGTCACTCTGGTTATTCTCTCTGCTGCTTTGTACTTTATAACAGGCAGTTGCTAGGCCACCTGAGGCATTAAAACAAGGTAGGAGGGAGGTTAATGGTCATCTGTCAGGCTTTACTAGAACATCAAAAGGTTCGTTACAGAGAGGCATCAAGAAACAAACAACTAGCTCTACAGGCTTATAGCTAGTTGCCTAATACTGCGTTGTTTCCATATGCACATTATATTCGATCAACTTAATGTTGGCGTTATAATAATCATCAAATATGATTTGCATTCTGTATTTCCATTTTGTCATTTTGTATTTCTTCAGGCATTTGGACAAAGAATCCAAGCTTTTGATACCATTGTTTTAGTTTATATAACAAATAGTAGAAGTCTGATCATTCTTAAGACTCAAAATGAGACTTGAATTTCATCTTGAGGTAATGTTTTTAAGTATTTTTGTCCACTTGTTAGCAGATTTCCTTCATGGAAATGCATCTTAGCCACAAAAATTACCTCTAGTGGTCATTTGTGCACAGAGCTCCATCCCCTGCCCACCCTGGGCCTCTTCAAAGGATTTAGGTCTCACGTAACCTGACACCTGTCAGCTGATAATGGTATTTACTCTCAGCTCCTGTCCTGTCCTGCTTTGCCCGGGAAAATCCACTCTCCACACAGAGTTGCACACATTTTGCTCACATTCTGATGTCTTGCTGCCTGCTGAGTACAGTCAGAGTTTAGATCAACTGTTAATTTCAAGGTCATCCACCCAGAAGACCTGATTTGGGTGGGTGAAGATATTTGATTTTTTCCATGTGTTCTCCATCCACCAATCCATCCTTCCATTGCAAAGACATCTGTGATAAATTCATAGTAAGCCTTAAACGTAGACATTCTCAGCAATGTGTAAATTTGAGTGTGTTCGTTTCCTGAACTCCAACATGAAATTTTTTTAAAATCATACAGCTCGTGTCTGAAGTAGTGATGCTCTGTACATTTAGTTTTATGACTTTGTAAGTTGTATAAAATTTCTTGTTATCCTTTCAGTATTATAACTGTTTTTGTCATAAAAAAACCACAAAAAAAATTTCTCCCAATTTGTGCATTTGTGTAGTACTAAGAGAATGTATGTGATGTCTTTTGGGATAGTTCTGCTTTCTTGTATTTCTGATGCTTCCTGCAAACCAGTTTCCTGTTGGGATATGTATAAAACTGAACTGTATCCAGACAATCCAGCTGACCATTCTTCATTTTATTTTTGAAATATTGATGTATTGTTGTAAGCAACTTAAGCACATACGAGATGTATTTTGAAACTTTGGACAAGATTAGAACTTTTTTCCCTGAACTGCATGTTGAATGTCTCTTTTTAAGTAAACCCACATTCCTGTCTGACAGAAAGCTCTTTTTCATCATCAGGTACTTGTGCTCTCTCTCATGACTGTGGAGCTTTTTGGCTTCATGGGACTGATGGCAATCAAGCTGAGCGCCGTCCCTGTGGTCATTCTCATCGCCTCGGTGGGCATTGGAGTGGAGTTTACAGTCCACGTAGCTCTGGTAGGCCAATGAAAGCATACTCGTTTCAACACCAGTTCTGCTATGCTTCTGTTTTGCTTTTTGTGACACTTAGGTTTTTAGGGAAAAATGCTGTCCAAATTAACACGGCATGATGCAAAAAAGTAGTTCCTTCCTAAACCTCATAACTGATTGTGCCGCAACATCTGCTGTCTATTTATAATTCAAAATTTATTTGAACAGGGACAAGATATGAAACAGTGTTACATTTAAAAGAAACTATTGTCCTGTCTATAGGCATCTTAGTCAGAGACTAAAAGCTCCCACATACTTCATCCGAAGTTCCGAAATCAACTTTCATTAACATAGAGGCGTGACAAAACTTACGTCAAAGTCGACACCAGCCCTGAGTCAACCTATTTTGACAGAGTTGTGGTGAGGAATTATGGACATTTGTCCATAATTCTACCCTGTAGTTTTGAGCCGTTCTTTTCACAAGAGATGTAAAAGCACTAATGCTAATTATTTGATTACTGACTATTTCAAATCTGGGGTCCTTTGAATGAGAGATGATTGTCCAAAGGGTGATATGATTCCTACTGAACTGGAATGTCTTTTTACAGTTCTTCTTATTCTTACTCCTTTTATTGGTGGCTTTGAAATTATTTCACTAATCACCCCTGAGACAAGGTTGTCAACACCTTAAAAAGTTCATTTTATGAAAGACAAATGCATAAAACTACCAAAGTTCAGATTTCTCACAGTTTTAGAAAGTTTTCTAATATAAGGACTAAATTTAATTTTGGAATACAAACCAACTCCAAGATAATGAAAATAATCTACATTTTGGATTCTCTTAGAGCAATTTTGATAGTGTAGACACATCTGTGAAGGATCACCACTGTTTTATGTTTTCTCCATTTACGGACAATGGCTCTCACTGTGTATTGCTGTTTTATTTATTCATGTTATCATTATCACCATGAAAACAAAGCAAAATCAGAATAAATCGCACTGCAGTGTAAATTATTGACAATACTTGATGTCTAAAGAGAAGTGCCGTATTTAAGTGACTCTACCCAAAAACAAGATTTGAACTGTATGTTTGTCTGTATTTTAGGCATTCCTGACAGCTATAGGGGATCGTCACAAACGGGCAGTGCTGGCACTAGAGCACATGTTTGCTCCGGTGCTGGATGGCGCCTTCTCCACGTTACTGGGTGTCTTAATGCTCGCAGGCTCTGAGTTTGACTTTATCGTCAGGTGAGTACAACAAGACTTTGTCATAGGTTTGCACTTAAAGGTTATCATATGGCAGTTGTGTGGCGTCCATAGTCTGTTGAGACCATGTCTAAACCTGCATTTTGCAGGAATGTCCCTGAGCCACCACTCATGCATGAAGACCTCTCTCTTTCTGAATCTTCCTCCATCATTCTTTTTGTTTTACACCCCCATATCTGCAATGCATGCTCTGTTTCTATAAACATATATTTTTTCTGGCATGAGATAACTTTTTATGTTTATTGTTGAAAGGATCTCCCTAAAAAAATTGCAGAAAATGTTTTTATCTCCATCCTTCTCCATGCCCATGTTCAGTATTTCCTTGTGTTGACACAATTGAAAGATGGACTTTCAATTTGTCCATCTTTCAATTGAAAGGGAAAGGGATGGCAAGGGAGATGACTGTAGAGAAGGGTATTAAAATAAACTACAACTGTTGAGTCTCTATTGGACGCCAGGTTTTAAGCATTCTGTACGTTCCTCACTGGAATTTTCCTCTCAGCAAATAGGCTCAATGCATGCATTCTTCTTTGCACTTAACTGTACAAATTTGTTGACCTGTTTCTTTAAGAACTGGGAGCAATGAACTCCATCTGATCTGCAGTTACACAAACTGCTCATGTATTTACATGCCAACACTTACACACAGTCCCTACTTATAGACACACGCATACACACACCATCATGCTCCCTGACCCTGTAATCATTGGGGTCAACGATGGCATGCCTGCACGTCCACGCATACACACGCACGTATCCAAACACTCAAACTCTGGAGGCCAATGGACCTTCGCTCCTCACCTCCAGCGGTGTGCTGCGCCTCTGGCTTCTGCCTCGGTCTGGGAGCCTCCGTTTAAAGGTCCTGCTGTTGTCAGAGCAAACAAAGCGGCGCCCCAAGACGGTGCAATAACAACAGGGCCTGGCTCGTATTTTTCTGCATGCGCTGAAAGAAATGTTTCCCTGGCTTTCTCTGTCAGCCCTGTGAATGTTTTCACTCTAAACAGTCCAGCGGGACTCACCGCCCGGTATGTGGGCTGCATGCATCCATATGTACAGTAAATGTAATTTAAGCAATGACATAGCATTTACCAGTGCTGGTGTTTTAGATTGATTTACAAGAATGGTTTTGATGTGTACTAAAAGTACAAGATGGATGCTTCGAAGCTGTAAAACTGCATGTGTGTGGTCAGAGCTTCACCAGAAAGAAGTGAAAGTAGGTGGACTCAAGGCATAATAAATCAGATCAGATTTTCTACCTCATACTGGCTCTCGGGACACTCATAAGTTAACTAATTGGACAAAAATTTGAATGAACTAATCCATCCAGCATCCTGTTTCAGTAAAATAAATCATAGTAGCAAGTCCCTTACTTGAAACAGTTCATTTATTGTTTTTTGTAATTCAATTTAATCGCCTGTTTTTCATTTTTATAAGCCAAAATTTACATCAAATGTTTAATCATTTGGACCTTTCCTTCCCAATTAATTTCAAGCTAAACGTTTGCAAACAGTATGTTCAAGCTACTCAGCTTAATGTGGTTCCGATGCTGTCATGATCAGTCTGGAATCTGATCTGAGTTCTTTTATCCAGGTCCGAATTAGTATGAAAAGTATTTTAAAACTATTCTACTGTGTAAATGTTTCCTTTCCTCTGTCCTTTCATTCTGTATTGTGTCCATCATTCCTGTCTCCTTTTTCCATTACGTCTTTCTTTTTTCTTTTTCCCTCTGTTTTTTCTTCCCTCTTTCCTTCTGTCATACCGCCATTCATTGTGTCCTTCTTCTGGCCTTCCTTTCTTTGTGGTGTCCTGTCTGTTATACTGGTAACTTTTCTTATTTACTTGTGTTCTTACGCCATTCCTTTCTTATTTCTTTCCTTCAGTTCTTTCTTATGTCCTCCTTAACATACGGGTGATAGCCGGGTTGCATCCTGGATAGGTTGCCAGTCCATCACAAGGCACCTCTGGCCTCATGACTTTCCTTACTGTCTTTCATTCTAAGTGTGCTGCAGTCCATGTATCAACCACTCTTCCTCTGTTTTCTCCTTTTTTCTTCTCTCTTTCTTCCTTGTGTCTTTCTTGTGTTCTACATACATTTCTTTCATGTGTCCTTAAGTCTGTCCTTCCTTCCTCCCTTACAATTTTTTTGACGGTGCCATCTGTAAATATCTACCTTTAATTTCACAGTGAATGTTTGTTTGTTATAATTTGAAATGACTGAGAAATCTGGAAAAAGGATTCAGAAAGGGTATGGGATTTCTACTTGAAAAATGTGTAACCTTACTTTTATACCAAAAGCCAGTGCAGTTCATACAACCAAGACATGAAAAACACAAAACAAGCCATCAAGTGCTCCTTTCTCCAGTGATTAAAATATATTCAAAATATAACCCTACCACATATGATAAATGATAAATGTAGAGCAAATATCCTAAATGGATAGCTATGCAATGCAAATTTTATTGAAGTAGTCCTGATTAACTACAAAGACTATTGTAGCAAAACACTACAGTATCATCTGCATAGCACACAAACAACTCAGAACCTCAAGTGATCCAGCCTCAATCAACAGTCAAAAATTGCACAGATAGGCTAGCTGCTGTGTATCTGGATGTCCTGACAGTGTCCTTTCACATAGCTAGTGGCAAGGAGAGCTCTTTCTCATGTAGGTGACTTGATTTGAGCGAGGGCGAGATTCAGAGCAGAGAGTGTGGGGTCTTACCTGATGCATACAGATTTAATTAGATGGAGGGGATTGTGGAGTGGCCGGGAATTTCACAGGAGCTTAGCCTGGAAGGAAGGGAATGAAGAAGATGGAGAGAAAAATAAAAAGATTGAGGGAGGAAAGAGGCCAGGGAAGGGTGGTGCTCTCAGGGTTTCCTTCTTTTCGTCCCTAGACTAAATTGTTTAAATTCTATACCCTTCACTTCATTTGTTTGCCCCTCTCTCTTTTTTTAAACCAGAGAGGAAAGAGAGGCCCCTGTCCTTTTGTACCCCCCCTCACTTTATACCCCAATGTCCTCCCTCTTCAACCTCCTTTACCCCCTCCGTTCACATTCCACTTTGCTTTGTTTTCCCCATGTTTGCTTATACACTGCACACCCAAGAGAGAGTGCCCTCATCCCAAAAGCCCCTCCTCCCCCTCTTCTTTTTTTTGCCCCTTTTATTCCTGTGCCTTTGAATTAACCAGCTCTCGCTAATTATGCTTCCCCTTTCTTTTCTTTCTGTGGCTTCTTTAAGACTAACCCTCTTTGGCAGGACTTAGACACACACAAGGTACCTTTCTGTTCTGCTCCTCAGAACCACAGTGCATGCATCAGCTATCTGTGGGGGGTTTGTACATGTGTGTTTTGTTTGGGGAGTGGCTGGTGTCAGTGTGGAAGTATTATTTTGGGCATGTGTGGCGAATGAACCTGCGCATTTTTCTCCACGTGTAAACATCTGTGGTCTTTGGGGGTATTTTCTTTGTTTCCTCATGTCTGTCTTTGTTGGTCTAAGCAACTCTATGCCTATGCTTTTTGGCAGTGTCATCCACTCTGCCCCATGTTTGTTTTACTGTATTTTTAGAAAATGTCTTAAACAGCCAAATAAATAGTAAATGTTGTTTTTCAGCATTTGCAATAGGTTGGCATTTTTATTTACTCTTTTTAATTATTTTCATATATTTGTTTTGTATTGCAGGTATTTCTTTGCAGTGTTAGCCATCCTGACAGTTCTTGGAGTGCTGAATGGATTGGTCCTTCTCCCAGTATTATTGTCATACTTTGGACCTTATCCAGAGGTATGATTTAAAACACTGAAACCTCAACCAGAATGCAGTCTTAATCAACCAGGGCAATTGTGTTTTTATTAATAGAAAGTAGGGATATAATTTAATTCACTCCAGGGAAGAAGCTTGAGTGGCAGTTTTGAGGGGTGCGGCCACTTCGTCACTAAGTCAGTGACTTAGTCCTCAGCATACTAAAACATCATTTTGAAAATTCAAACAGTTTGTTATAGTATGACTATGTCCCAATGCACACTTTCCATTAAGAAAGTTCCTGAGAGTTTGTTCCCTCTCAGGGTTGTGATTCTGTTGTGGAAGAAATCGACTGACATGAGGTCCTGACCTGAACTCGAAAGAACACATTTGGGCTAAAATAGAGCTAGACTGTGAGCCAGGCCTTCTTGTCCAACATCAATGTCTGACCTCAAAAATGTGACTCTGGAAAAAAAATAAATAAATAAATAAAATCCCCTGGATATTTAGTAAGGAAACCCCTACTAAATGAGTTACGGTTGCAAAAGTGTGGCCCGACTGTCTACTGAAATCTATGGATTAAGAATGGGTGAGACTCTCTGCTCATATATGAACTGAAGGGTTTGAAGTCAGTCCTCTCCATCGTGACTGTGTGAACCGAACAAGTTACTTTATCCTTTAGTAATTAAATTGTTCCAATACCATGCCAACATCCGATTACCATGACAATTTTAACTTTGGTGGTTAGTCGGTTCTTGTATTCTCAAGTGTCAAGGGCTTTTTTTTTATGTGATTGAATGCTTTCAGCCAATTTGTTTGTATTCTCCTCCTTATTTGGACGTTATAATGATAGATTCCGTTACCTCACTATTTTAACCTTACCAGATGAAGTTAGTCAAGCATTGATTGGATGATTCATTACAGAACAGACTTATGAGAAATATTGTGAAATCATGCGCTAAGATCTTGTATACATCTACTAAAACCTAATGAGAGTAGAGTCTTTATTGAACATTACAATTGTGATTTTGTCAATAGAAAGTGACTTACAGATGTCCAGAAACTGATTGCCTTCCTCTCATTGGTCAGGTTTCACCCACTGATGGCCGAAGTCGGTTACCCACCCCCTGCCCAGAGGCCCCTCCTCGGGTGGTCCATTTCTCGGTCCGTCCACACCAAACCTCTGGACCCGTCACGAACTCTGGTGCAGCCACAGACTCGTCAGACTCGGAGTACAGCTCTAATGCCACAGTGTCTGGAATAAGCCAAGAGGTACAAAACTACAACCTTTACCCTCACAGAGGACAAACTCAACCAGAGGAGCAGCACCACCACCTCCGGACCAGCAGGGGCAGAGTGGCCCTGCCAGAGGAGGAAAGAAGAGCGGGGTCAGGACAACGGCGTTCACCAAGACAGCAGCCTGACCCCCCAGCCTATACTGTGTCTTCGGTAGGGAACTATCACAAATGGATTTTTCTTTGCATGTGTCAGATTTAAATGAGTGTCTTATTGTGGTTCTCTACAGTTTGTTCCCTCTCAGGGTTGTGATTCTGGTCTCCAGCATGGCAATACTCAGCAAAACTGCAGCAGGGACCCCAGGGGCCAGCAGCACTGGCAGGCCTCGCCCCCAGCCCAACCGCGCATGGACGCTTTTGAAACTGCAACTGAGGCTGGGGGCCATCACAGCTCTCGCAGTTACAGAGAACACTCAGCGGGCCACAGGGGCCACTCTTCCCACAACTCACAGCCTCATCATCACCAACAGCATCATCACCACCTCCCGCACCAATACACCAACAACACTCCTTTTTGTCAGCCCATCACCACAGTAACGGCATCGGCCTCGGTCACTGTAGCTGTTCACCCTGTGCCATTCTCCGCCCAAGGTCCAGCTTCCTCCTTCCCAGAATACATGGGAACAGACAGTTACTGCCCATCGGGG
This sequence comes from Girardinus metallicus, assembly GCA_903067095.1. NCBI lineage: Eukaryota > Metazoa > Chordata > Actinopteri > Cyprinodontiformes > Poeciliidae > Girardinus > Girardinus metallicus. The sequence continues at coordinate 14,400 of CAEGAE010087716.1, read as the reverse complement.
CCAGAGGAGTCAGAATCGGCTTTCCAAGACCCCCACGTGCCTTTGTACACCCACACAGGGGGTAGGGAGGCTAAGGTGGAATCCGTGGAGCTTCAGGATTTGGAATTAGAGGCAGCTGACAGGAACCATGGCCAACAGGCTAGCTGAGGTGAGACTTTGGTTCCTTTAGCAGATTCATAGGTACATTTATTTCATACACACAACTGGCTTAATCACAGACAATGCATGAAACAATAATACTAGAAATGAACAGAGAAATTGACAAGTCACCAGAATCAGTTTAATTTCATACCTTAGTGCTACTAAGTTGAACTAACAAGAAAATTATTTAGTGTGGAAGTTGTTGCTGAAGGAAGAAGATTTAAAGGTATAATGTATGCATCCAATCATCAAATTAAAGTACTTACTGGGCAAGATTCTGAAATACAATTTGTTCATTGGCCCTTTAGGTGAATGCTAACTTTCTGGTTCATTCCCTGGTTAAGGTTTAAAAGGCTCCATTTTTAAAACTAATGAATAAAAAACTATTACTCAGCACTTTTTACCTTTTAAGAGCAAAACTTAAGTAAAAAGAACACACACATTTATATCAAAATTCAAAATAATAGTTTAAAAGGTGTAAAAATGCTAAACAGTATAGAGTGAACCAATATCAGTGGGAATTCAAAAACTATGTAAATCTGTGGAGCTTTAAATTAAGAAAAGATTACCCTAAAGATAGGGTGTGATAATCATGCATGTTGATAAATTACCGTACAAATGAAAACATCTTGTTCTAAGATCGGATTTTTACTAATTACCTCTGAAACATGGCCGTTAACACATTTTAACCATAATACTTTAGAGCTTTTTTTTTTTTTTTAAACTGAGCAAAAATAAAAGCTTTTAATAAAAAACATGACCTTGTCAGTTGAAATTGTTTGTTATAGTTTTAGAGATTTTTTGTAATATGAGATTCAAATTACTGATTCAAAAAAAGGTCTAATTTTTTGTTTTTGAAAAGCCGATCACCAGTTGGAAACTGATCTAGATGAAAATCTTCTTGATTACAGTCACCAGCCTATTTCTCTGTGCATCTCTAACAATAAAATTACTTACTTAATGTCTGAATGTACAATGTCTGACCATTCATCTTAATGCACATATTGTTTTTTTCCAGGTCTGGGGAAGAGAAGCACTATGGCCAAAGATGGACTCCTCTGTCTTGCTAAGCAGTTGACCAGCTTGGCACAACCCCACCTCTGACCCCATGTAGCGTAAAAGCTTGCCAGTGTTGCCATAATGGTGCTCAATGTTACTGTAACACAGTGGACTCTTGTTTTAGATATTTCTATCTATATTTAAAAGATGTATACATATGTAAATATAAATAAATAGTAGGTATAATTTTTTAGGAGCTGTACAACTCCTACTTGTTAATAGACTGGGGCTGTATATGTTGTAGGTGTGTATGGGTGTGCATGAAAGTGTGTGTCTTTTGATTACTGTTCACTTCTCTGTGGATCTGTGCCAATAGGAAGCTCAATGTAGGACAAACATGCCTGTCAGCATTCACAGTTGCTGCTCAGAACTTTATTTTTTTATACTAATGTACATTTTTAACACTATGCAAATCTCTCTTCAAACAGAACCAGTGATCTGTCAAGGTATATGAATGTGTGTGTGTGTGTGTGTGTGTGTGTGTGTGTGTGTGTGTGTGTGTGTGTGTCAGGTTGTGTAATGTGAAACAGCTCCATTCACCAGATGCATCCTCAGTTCAGACTAACATTTACACTCATTTAAAACATGAGGGAAACTGTTAGAATCATCCAACAAAGCTATGGTATATCTGTTTGTGTGTGTTTTTATTATTGTACAAAGGTACGCTTGTAAAACTATAAATTTTTTATCACAAACCTGTGGTAGATATGAAAGAATTACTGTTTTAACTCGACACGCTATGCGTGCTATTTAAAATGAGTTGGTATGAAGACATTTTAAGATTTCTTTTTATTTTCCTTTTGTTTTATTTTAGTTATGGCCTTGAAACCTGTTTCTGCACTCAGCTTTGTATCACTGTCTGTTAGGCTGGTTGTATTTTACTGTAAGAGGTTTTGTGATGTTAAACAATCCTGGCAGGCTCAAACAGGTTCTGAGCAGCCTCAGAACCCACCTCAGAAATTAACTCTTACCTTTTACAGGGACCTTCACGTTACTGATTCTGGAACAGGGTCAAAAAAACAAGGTGCTACCTCAGCACCTTATAAAGTGGCTTTGTCTTGTGGATAAGCTAAAGCTCAAACTATAATACTGTATGACCCGACTCAAAATGGCACTTGACTGCGTTTCATTCACAGGAATATATCTCGCTTGAAGTAGCTCTTTCTGTCCATCCAATAAGCTAGACCATGCAGCCTTCAAAGGGCTAAGACCAATAAGGCCTCACATTTTGCTGTGTGTGTTTGTGTGTGTAGTGGTTTTCTTCACAACTCCTGTCCTCTGCCTGGATCTGAGGCCCCCCTTTATTTTATGACAATAAAGACAACTGGTCATAGTTTGGCCACAACTGTCCCCACTGACCTCAGCTCTTAAAAATCCACAACATAAGGCCATGACACTAATTGGACGTCTCCACTCAGCTGCTAAATTGCACAAGCCTGAGCCTTATGGGGGTGGAAGGTGGAAGAGGAAGAGTTGGGTCCGTTTTTTGTACCCCACCTTCACCAGATATGGCCTGTTTATGCCTGCTGGTGTCAGTGCCAGCAGGTGTACCTGTACACTTCTTGGGCCCCTTTGGTCTCCTTCCACAACAACCTTTTCTTACACTCCGACTCATTCTCAAACATTCGTAGGTTTTTTTCTCCTGTTCACCGAGCTGTGGTGGTTCTCAAAACCCTACACACCTCTGTTGAAATATCAGGTTTTCGTGATGTAAAAATATTGGTCGTGATTAATGTTTCAAAACCTTTTCCTCATTCAATGTGACAATGCAGCTAATAAAGAATCTAATCTGTATGTAGGGAAACAGCTCTCCAATAACCTGGTTGTATGAACCAATACTTTATTTTCAGTACTTAGTCTTCATTGGCAGGAGTCTGTAACCATCCCCACATCTCAACCTGGTAGTTGTGGTGCATTCTGCCTGACAAAAGTTCCCCAAATTTATCACAATAAGCAGACATTTTCTCCCCCTTCAGATGATCCCACAGATTTTCTGTCAGATTTAGTTCTGAACTATAGCGAGGCAATTCCAGTGCTTTAATTTTCACCATACAAAATAAAATCATTCTGTCACTGATTCAAATATGTGCGTGGACTCAATAAATGAAATAAAAATTGCTCTCATCTTTTCATTAGTTTTGGAGAAATTAGCAGTTATTGTAAATTCCCAGCTGTGCCATATTTTCTCCAGCTATTGCTGTAGTGTGCTCTGGTGCATATTTAATGCTGTGGGAATTGTTTATAGCCTTCCCCTGAGTGATACCTTTTAATGTTGAGAAAATTTGAATTGTCTGTGCAAACTGTGGCTTTAGCTAAAGTTGGAAAATGAACAGGCAATCCTTCTAGGACCTCTAAAATGTAACTTTGTGTAAATAGATTCACTGTAATTTAAGGGAAGTGAGATGTGAAAACAAACTAAATGCTAAAACTGAAATATAACTGGCTTTAAGAAAGTATTGGTTTAGGAATGTTGACATTTTTACAAACAAGTTGGTGTAGCTTTATATTTTTCATATTTTTTATTTAAAGAAATTTTTTGTTTCCTTGAGTTGCAAATATATGTATGCAATTGTAAATAAGGAGACCATTTTGAAAGGATTTATTAGAGTCTCACCTTTTTACATCACAAAAAATAGGCATTTTAATGGGGTGTGCACTATTTGAGATCCACTGTACATCAGCTGCTTGCCTGAAATGGGTTACTTTCTTTGTTTTAGTTTTTTTTTTTTTGTTTGTTTTTTCTCCCATTTGTCACATTGGCAGCAGCGGAGAGAATCATAGCTGGCAACTATTTTATTCATTTCTCTGTTTGTACTTTGTTCAATTTCTATATTTATATTTTTGTAATATAAAAATATGTTGTTTTTTTATTGTTAAAATGCCAGTGGATAACAAAATGCAGGGATTTTATGTCTATTGAAAAAAACACTATTACAGTAATGTTTTTTACATTAATGGAGTTGATCTGTATAAAGTGCTTACTAATGTTAAATAGGAAGAGAAGAGTATATAACGTTTTGTTTTGTACACAACAGATCTCATCATAGCTCTTAGAGGATTTTAAAAGGAAAAAAAATCAGACTTTTTCAGACTGCCATTTTTTATTTTTTATTTTTTTTGGGTCACTGTTGGCGTGGATTTATGCTGTTTTCAGTTACAAAGATAAATGTATGCCATATAATTTATTTATATGAAAATTTATTTTTGTAGTGTACATAGTAGTTGTCAAGGTATTTGACAGAAGTATATTTCTAAAGAGTTTATATGTAATGATATACCATAAGAAAGAAAGAAAAAAAAAGAGAGAGAAAGCCTTAAGGTGCACACTTTCATTGCTAACTGTTGTGTGAGACAACATGGCCGCCTCCCCTTCAGTATTATGTTCCAATCCTTGGAGAGAGACAGCTGTTTCTATGGGTTTATCAGAAGCTAGCCATGAAAGTAGGAATTTTGTACTAGCTCTCTAAATATTAATGTTCAAACACTGATAGAATTCTAACAAATGAAAATATAACTTATTTGTCTCTTTTGTTCATAACTTTAATAAATGGAAATTTAAAAAGAAAGCTTTGGTCTTACTGTTGCTTCATGAACAACCCCTCTAACCCTCTCCTCCTACCTCTATCCTCTTTCTTGACATCTGGTCTCCTGCCCCCGCAGCCCTCCCTCAAAGCCCACCCAGCTCCGCCCCTGCAGCTCCCTCCTCCACTCCCTGTTCTGTATGATTTTGATTGACAGCTTTATAGACTGCAAGGAAATTGGTTGTAGTTACAATACAGCTGGCCTGTTCAGAGTAATGAAAAAGGGCATGTGGTCCTGAGCTCACTCCACTGATGGTGGAGCAAGGAGGGCTTTGTCAGCTGCATGGGTGGCAAAGAAGAGATTTTGGGTAGGAAGCCTTAGCTGAATTTCAACAAAGTGTCATAATCAAGACAAAAACATGCAATAGATTTTGAAACTTGCTTGCATGGGAAAATTGCTGACCCTGGATCAGCTGTAAGAGGAAGGCAGTAGGCATGTAATTATCTTTTAAAGCCAATAAAAGCACCAAATTTTTCTTGCTGTCTTGGAAACGACCGCACGTTTGCAGACCTCAGCGCTCGGATGTTGTGCATCATGTTTTGATCTTCTCTAACAAGACTTGACTTTTTTATGCTGTGGTTTCATGAGAGCGCGGAGCTAAGGTAGAAGACTAATGCAGAGTTTGTCATGCAGCCGTCAGGATACAAATACAGACAGCTGTGAACAATACAGACCAGAAGGATGTTTAAATGCTGCATTTTGCCCTATCTCTATAGAGCCTTTCCAAAGTATTCCTAATCTCTGAAGTTTCCCATATTTTGTCATGTTGGTACCATATCACCAACTGTATTGTATTTTATTGGGATTTAGATAGACCAACTAAAAGTAGTGCATGTTTGTAAAGTGGATGCTAAAATGTTTCATGTGCCATGAATTTGTAGTCAGCCTCATAAGTCAATACTTTGTAGAGCCACCTTTTGTTGCAATTACAGCAGCAGGTCTTTCAGGATATACCTCTACCAGCTTTAGAGATGGAATTGTTTACCCATCATCTTCCTGCAAAATAGCTTAAGCTCAGTCAGGTGGGGCTGAGAGCCTGCAGAGACATCAGTGCTCTAATTTTTCCACAGCTTCTCAGTTGGATTTAGGTCTGGACTTTGACTAAACCATTCCCTTGTCTGTCTGGATGGTATGCTGAGGGTTGTCCTGTTTGAAGGTGAACCTCAACCATAGTCCCACGTTTTTCTGCAACCTCTAATAGGTTTTCTTCAGGAATTTTCCTGTATTTAATTGCATTCCATTTATTTTGGCCAACTTCCTTGCCTCTGCAGAAGAAAACCTCCCCACAGCATGATGTTGCTACCTCCATGATTTTTCATTGCAATTGTGACTTCAGGTTGACATGATCATGTAGTATTTTGCTTAACGGCTAATTTTGTGTTGGTCTGTTACATAAAATCTTGACATTTTGTAGTTGGTGCTTTTAACAAACACAATGGACAAAATGTGGAAGTGCTTTATAGACTAGTAATGCTTTACCGGAACACATAGTTTTCTAAAAGTACAAGACATCCTAAAAATGAATGTGCCCACCCAAAGCTTGCTTCTAAGGGACATGGTTCATTGAGTTGCAATGTTGTTAAGATTTCTTTCACCAGAACTCCCCTCATCTGTTCGAGGACCCCAGGTCACCAAACCAAGACACCCCCCTCCAAATGGCCCTGTCTTACCCTTTAACCACCCCTTACCTCTTGTTTCCTCACAAACACATCTGCACACCCCTACACACACTCTTAAACTCCCTCCCACTCTGAAGAGTGCTTCACTGAGGCTAACAAGCTCAAGGTTGTTAATGAATAAGTGTTTCCGGTACCTGTCCTTAAAGCCAGCAGAAAGGGGGTTGGAAAGATGGGGGAAGCATAAAAGTGGGAGCAATTAGGAAGTTTATTCCCTTCTGGACTAGTGGAGTGTTAGCCATGGCTTTCTGCCCAGCTTGCTTGACAACAGAGCAGACATTCAGCTAAGCTTATCTTTCTTTATGTAACTTTTTTTTGCCTTCTTATCTGCAACCTACATTTGTAAATGCAATTATAGAAAGGGATTTCCTGGTTTTTGTGTTTAGCTCCCTCTTTTCCATCTATCCATCCCCCACATCCCAACCCCTCCTTCTCTCCATCGCTCACTTATTCCCTGAAAGGCTTGTCCATCATCACATGCCGGCAGAGCTAAGCCCTTCAAGTGTATACTTTGCTCCACATGAATGATTGCTCTGTTGACATGACTGCATGGGACACACACATGCATGCGCGATCACTCCTGCCAAATCCAGGGCCTGGTTTGCACATTCTTTATGAACAGGGGAGTTTAAGAATAAATCTGGAGGAAACATCACATGGTGTGTTGATATGACTCCAGATCCAAACTAATAGGGGTTTTGCCTTTGGGGGCCTTAGAAACACCTTGAAAAGCGTTCAACCATGAACTTGCTTTTGTGTCTGTGCCTGCTCGTCTGTGGGCGACAACAAACTTAAGAACAAGTACTTTTAGCGTGATTGACGTCAAAGCCATGGGAGCTTTGTAAGTGTTCGACCTTACGTTGCAGAATTTGACTGCACTAAGAACAAAAACCGGGTATTGCAGCTGCCAGTGGATTTGCAGATTTTATATTCTACACAGAAATCAACAGAGAAAATCAAATATTTACATCCTGATATTTACATAGACTGTAAGAATGGACAGACATTTTTTTCATGCTATTTGGCATTAGATGAGATTAAGCTTTCCTCCTTTAGGACAGTTTTGATTACTTAAAGTGTTTCTATTTGTCAAATGCCAGAATATAAGGCAAGAAAATGTATTAAAAAATGTTAAAAACTTAAAATTTAAAAGTTTACTTACTACAGAACTTTATTTTAAATCATATTACTTGATTCAAATGCTTTGGGTATTTTTCAAAGGTTCATCACAAGATTGCAGGAATTTCAAGGCATAACACTTGACAGAACTGGTGTAACTGAGTCAGGATAGGGCATCTTTTGCCCTTGAATTTTCCATGGGGCATAGATCACGTCTTTGTGATGTTCTCTCCAAACATTTACTTTACTTTTCTTAAGCCACTCTTAAGCTCTATACTTTATTAAGTGCAGCAGCACATCCTACAGCAAAACACCCACAGTTACCCTGCAAGGCGTTATGATTTTAGCCAAACACTTCAATTAAAGTTTCATCAAACCATTAGACATTTTTCCAATAACTGAACTATTTGTCAATGAGTGCATTTGCAAAATGTACTTTGGGGTTTTATGTTTCTTTTGGAGTATTGGCTTCTTCCCTGATCAGATGATAGCAATTCAAACCATATCACTACAGGAATTGATTGCTAGAAAGAATGACACTTTTACCAGTGTAAAAGTGTCACAAAGCCTTTTGCCTTTGTTCTGGGTCTGGTATGAGCCACATTTGCTTATTGATTTTATGATTGATCATATTTGTAGGATTGTGTAAGTTATTTGGTCCTGCAGGTGTTTAAAGTGCTCTATAAATAAAATTGGGATGTATGGTATCTGGACAGTGTACCCAAGGTTCACAGTTTCCACAGTGTTTGGTCCATCACAGAGACTCGTTGGACTTGGCTGCTTCTTTCATCCCCCACAGAGAAACTAGGTTCTTCCTACAATAGCAGTTCTAAACAAGTGTAGGTCCATGTAGGTTTTATTGCATAAAAGCAAGAAACCTTACTTTGGTTCAGAGATTCTAGTAGTCTTTGTATGTTTTTCTAGCTTTTTAAATCCTGCATTAACAGCATTCACTGACAACGTTCAAATCTCCCACACAATTATGCTGCTGCACTATCAATGCCGTTATACAAAGGTGATCCTTTTCTAGTTTAAGTAAACATGTTTTTACCTGCTCACAGTTGGTAGAATTGTTGGTACAGAAAACTTATTTTTTCTCAATAACTCTGTAAATGGTTATGAAGTACTTGCTAAACACAGTTTTTAAATACATCATTTTAGCTTTCCAGGAACTGTTTGATGAATAGAACAAAACTTGGGAAGCAAAGGACCATTCAGATCTGGGAGAGCAAAGGAAGTACTTCCAACTTTAAGAAAGAGCCGACATGATTCACTGCACACTGCATAGCATTCAGAATCATCAAGTATGCGAGACAATCAACTACAGAGCCAACAGTTGGATTACTCTCACTGCCTTCATCTGGGATAACCAAAGACATAAATCCAGTTGGATAATAAATTAAAGAACTTTGTTGGTTGTTTCTTTCCATGCAGTGCCTGGCATAAATATTCAGCTTACATTTTCTACATTCTCACAAAATGCAACCACAAAACTTCTGTGTATTTTATTTTTGATTTTATGAGATAGATAAACATAAAATAGTCCATGAAATAGAAGGAAAAAAGACGAATAAGCAAAACTTTTCTTCTGTTTCACACATCTATGTCCTGACAGACTCAAAGACATGAGGATCATCTGACCAGAACTCCTTCTTTCACGTTTGATGTGTCCTCTAGGAGGCTTTCGAAGCCTTGAAGGAGATTTCTTATTGTTTTCTTTTAACAATTGCTTCCTGCTTGCTACTTTCAACTGTTGGGCCAATAAATAATTCCACCTATAGATTTCTGCGGCTCTTCTCGAGTTCCTTCAGCTTCATGACTGCTTCATTGATAAAAGTTCTCCTTGTTTGGCCTGTCAAACTACCACACCTCACTTCTCAGATTAATTTTTTTAAATGTTTTCATCCATCTTCAGAGTAATGTGATTCTTTGAGTTAGTCTCTTACTTGAAATAACCTATAAAATACATTGACAACACAAAATGTGCAAATGTTTAATTAGGCTGGACCTAACCAGTCTGCTCAGAGATAGAACACTTTTATTTTCAAACAACCAGAGATTAAGAAGGGACGTATAGAAATAGCCAGCGAATTCTAGGTAGTTAAACGTAAGGTGTAACCTAGCCATAGGAATGGCCAGAGAAAAGACTGGAAGTTAAGACGAATGGAAAAATGGAGGAGCAAGAGGGGTAAAAAGAGAAGGGTTGGTGGGTGGGTGCCGGTTTGTGCAGGGAGTAGCCGTATGAGAATAATTATAATGACTGATGTTGTTTACTCCCATTTCCCTTCGCATCATTTATTCTGTTGAGGTAGAAAACCCACCCAGCCCCCTTTGCATTTTCTTTCTGTGTTATAGACAAGCACTCCAGAGTGGTGCCAAGCCAATGTCACAATCTCCCCCTCATCCATTTACACTGGAAACATTTATCCTGCCCTCAGCTTTCTGCACTCCTTTACTTCTGTTCTGCTTCCATCTGCCTTTGCCTTTATCCATCTTGTTCAATTCCCTTTCTTTTCATTACTCCTACGGATGCGAATGCTCCGAGCACATGTGAGATGTTAGCATGATGTACGTCCGTTTACACCGAGGAAGGCAAACTGAGGTTGGATGGTGTCACGCTTTCTTCCTTTTGTTTAATGTAGTCCTGGTGGGCATTCACACACAGAACCAGATGAGCACCCCACCACCCTCTTCTTTGTTTAAACTGTGCTGTTTGTCTTTGCCAGAAAACATGCAACATTGTATGGAAACAGATGCGTCATTCTAAACACCATGTAGGGGGGAGTCAGTCCGGGAATAAGGGAGATAGTAAGAAACCCACAACTAAATATTTTCATGTGTGACTTAGATTGTTGAGCAAATTTACAATTTTCTCAAAGTCAAAGTAGATGCCTTAAGCATTTTTTGCAGCCCTAAGCTAGGGGTCATAAGGAATAAAAATAAGGCTGGCGAATTTCTAAAATAGAAAAAAGAAGAAAGCCGTATATTTGAGGAGGGTCTTTTCCAGGGTGATGATGGTATTCACTTTGGAATTTACTAATGATCTGCCCATTCACAAAGAGGCGAGGAGAGGAGAAATATTTTTTTTTTCCTTCCATCTGTGCTTATTGATTCTGGCACCATGACAGACACCTAATGAGGAACAGGACATGGAGAAAAGCTCTGAAGACCCTCAGACGGAGACTTCGGCCGTGTTTCGAGACAGACTAGCAGAAATTTAGTAACAAAACCATTGACCTGCACTGCTGTTTTCTGAACAATTCTCAAATTGTAGAGAGATTTTGTCCATTTTTCTGTACTACGTTTTGTTAGTCCATTACAGTTTGAAGACATTTATTCACAGTGCCTTGCAAAAGTAGTCATAGCTCCAGAGCATTCTTACATTTTGTCAATCTATAACAACCATCTTAAGTGTATATTATAGGGACTTTATGTGATTTTTCTTAGATTATAAATAACTCAATCTCAGGCACATCAGATCACCTAAAAGCCAAATTGTTTCCCTCGACTAAAAGTGCTTGATTGCCTTCTTTGGGCTACGTCCCTCAACAGTGATGTCTTTCACATTTCTCTGTGTGTTTTATGTTTTGTCAAAATATATCTGTAGCCTTTGGTGTCTAGTTTTGAGACTCCCAGAGACTCATGATCTCAATTGAATATGTTTTGTGTACACTCGAGCTTAAACAAAGACTCAATTAGAGTAAAAGCTATCGGAGAAGCATTTTAGAGCAGGAAGTGTGTAATTATTGCAGACAGAGGGGCAGATAGATGGATGTGTTTGTGTTTAACACTCCCACTCAATTTCCCTGCAATCTACTGGACTAATAGAAAGCAGGTGTCTCACTCTCCGTCCCTCCTTCTCTCCCTTGAATTTGCTCTCTCGTGTGTTGGTGTGAGTGTAAGATATGTCATGGTAAAAATGGTTAAAAAGCTCTGGTATCAGGTTGTTGAAGTCGTGGAATAAAGTGAACATTCAAACAAGTTCCTGTTAGTTTTTGAATCACTTTCGTTTCAGATTTAGTCTTTTCAAAACCCACAGATTTAAAAACTACAAAGATAATTTGAGTTAAACACAGTCTCAGACTGTGCAGGTTTTAGTTTGGTAGTCACAAAAGTTTAAATGAAACAACGTAATATCAATCAGTCAAACATAATAGTAAAATCGATTTACTACTATTTGGATTTTCTGATCCTTCAAGACAAACTCTGTAGTTGAATTGACTTGGCTACTGAAAAATAATAATAATCAATAAACTAAAATATTCATTTTGTTTGTTACATTAAAAGTGTCTATTGTATACAATTACCTTTAAGCAGGGATTAAACATGGTTTTCAGAAACCCCTCATATTTATGCTAAAACTATTTCAATCTGGAGAGACTCAGACAGAGAAAGAAGGCGATTAAATAAAAGTTTATTGACTAGTAAACGTTAAAGTTCTTTGGCGTTCAGGCCCCGGCTGGGAACGTTGAGCTGGAACTGCGATAAGCTCGATAAACATTCCTGATGCTGCAAAGGAATGTAGTTCCTCCGGGGCCTGTACTGGTGGCGGAGGCAGAAGAAGGATGGGAGTCTGAAGAGCCGGGAGCGGAAAGTGGAGATGGGGCAGAGGTGAGTTGATCGCGGCTGGTAAGCGGAGGAGACCATGGGTGAAGGTCCTTATCACCCATGGTATAAGGATCTTATACCACCCATGGCCAATCATCCAGTCATCGACTGGAGCTCAGTCGATGACTGGCCATGATGAGGCTTGGTCCATTACTGATAGGTCCAGGGAGACGAGAGGGAGGCACTGATTTGTGATGCAAGTGGGGCGAGAATCTTCCAGTTTGAATTTGTGCCTAGGCTTCATTTTAGTGGTCTGATGCAACAGCCTAATTCAAAATGGGAAATTATCAAATTTAATGGAAATATAAACTTGAAGACATCTGTCTCTGTAATTTATTAAATGTAATTCTATTAATAAATTTGCTTACTGGAATATATGAACTTTTCATTAATATTCTAATTAAATGTAATTTGACTGTATATATGTCTTCTATGTTTCAGTGAATGATGAAATACTTTAAACTGTCCACTATCTGTCCCTTATTAGTGTTTTCACCATCTGCTGATGCACCAGTGGGTAGACCTTTGATGCAAAACACTCGAATGTAAAAATTAAAGAGTTAAATGATTATGTATGCAGCTGTGGTTTTTGGTAGCACTGTTGCCTTGCAGCCAGAGGGTACTGGGTTCAAATGCTGGCCTGACGTTTTGGACATTCTCTTCCTGCGTGTATGGGTTGTCTTCCTCCCATGGTCCAAAAACGTGACTGTCGTATGTGATGTCTTCCCATGATCCTCTATGTCTCTGTGCTTCTCTGTAATGGACTGGTAATCTGTCTGGTGTGCGCTCTGCCTCTTGTCCAATGACTGCTGGAAATAGGCACCTAATCCTGCAAGGGTTAGCAAGCATAGACAATAGATGGGTTAAGTATGCTTTTTGTAAACAATTGAAATTTTTTTTAATCAGTGGCAAATGTATTTTGTCCTTTGTTTTCTATTTCAGATTCTATTGGTAATCATTTAACATTCATTAATTTATTTAATCTTGCCACTTTTGGACATCCACAGTGGTAGTTGCAAATGTGAACTCTCTGCAGCTTGTTGAGGCACACTGTACTTGTGTCTTGTGCACACAATGCTGTTTCACATTGGTCACAGCATCACTCGCCTTTTCTCCACCAATCCTCAGCTTCCTCCCTTAGCAATAAAGAAGGATGCCTGGAAACATAAACAGTGAATCCATATGACTACATTTGTTTGTTCTTAAAATATTAGATGGAATGCAGTAGGTACATGTTTGTGTTTTCATTATGTGTCCATGTGAATTTTGTCCTCAGAAACAGAAGACGGAGTAAGATGCAATGTCAAAGTGTTGTGTAAGAGATGATTGTTTTCCTCAAGGCAGAATATTACACACGTTTTGTGTCTTGCCCACACCAGCAGAGGAGGCTCCCCAGATTTGTACGTCCTTTTTGAAGTGCTTTGTGCAGGGCATTTCTTTTCATCTTCTGCATTTTTGTGCAGTGAAACACGAAGTCAGGGATCGATGTATGTTACCACTATTTTAAACCATCTTTATTCCAGATGTCTTATATCTTTTTTCCATCTAAAGCTGTAATACAATCACAGTACTTTTATTGCAGTTTTGTCATGTATGAGGGGTGTGGTAAGTGGGTTGCTACAGAGGACAACAACATAACACAGCGATAAATAAATAAATAAATAAATGGTGCAACCCACTGAAATTTATCTTGTCCTCTGATACTTACATAAAAACATATATAGGTATTATGCATACAACATTGTCTGGCTAAATATGCAGTTTAATTGTTTAGTTAAATTTGCTTAGAGTCAAATGTGGGAAGTTTGAATATGAAACACAATGCATTTGGTTGCAATTCCTGTTTGATACCAAAAACCCATATTACTTTGTAGTTGGCCGACATAATAGTGTCCTTTTGCCCGCTATTCCTTTAGACTTCATCAAGATGGGGTACTATGAAGGAGTTAAAATAGCTTTTTTATTCAAACCAGATTCTTTGTAAGCCCATTCCAGTCTGATACATAGACAGGATTCAAGTAGATCAAATTTAGATAATTAAAAACTGATAAATGCATATTTATGCATCCATTTTAACTGGATCAGGATCACAGGGACGCTGGCAAATTTCTTGCATGCAAGCAAGGTACAACCTGAGCATGCATTCATTCATTCATTCATTCATTCATTCATTCATTCATTCATTCATTCATTCATTCATTCATTCATTCATTCA
>CAEGAE010087711.1:0-14037 GCA_903067095.1 Girardinus metallicus | reverse complement strand
TGATGTCCTTACACAGCTCTCTGGTCTTGGGCATTGTGGAGATGCTGGAGTCTGATTGATTGAGTGTGTGGACAGGTATCTTTTATACAGGTAACGAGTTCAAACAGGTGCAGTTAATACAGGTAATGAGTGGAGAACAGGAGGGCTTCTTAAAGAAGAACTAACATGTCTGTGAGAGCCAAAATTCTTACTGGTTGATAGATGATCAAATACTTATTTCACACAATAAAATGGAAATTAATTATTTAAAAATCATACATTGTATTTTTCTGGATTTTTGTTTTAGATTCCATCACTCACAGTTGAAGAGTACCTATGATAAAAATTACAGTCTTCTACAAGCTTTGCAAGTGGGAAAACCTGAAAAATCAACAGTGTATCAAATACTTGTTCTCCCCACTGTAACAGCCTGGTGCGGCTTTTCTGCGGATTTTTCTTCAACTGCTCTTTAGCAGTAAATTACTGGAAGTCAAAATTGAAAATCAAAGAAGAAAGTGCTGATTTTCATTTAGAACGAGCACATGCTAGCAGAAGGCCTGACGGAGAAATGTTTTCAAACTCATAGCCCCTCATCATGGAAACAACACGAAGAAGTTTATATGATGCCACTTTAAAGTTGAAGACAATCGATCTGGGAGTACAGACCTTAATAAATCTTAGGTAATAAATACAATGTTTGTAAAATAAATATATACCTGAGAGGGATAAGTTCAAAATGACTAGATATAAACAAATAAATAAATAACAAGCAATCAATAAATAACCTATAAATGAGCGCAGAAAAAATTTGAATCAATTAGCACATACTTGGGCATTGTAAAGCTTGATGCCAACAGGCAGAAATGACTTTCTGTGGCGCTCTGTGGTGCACTTTGGCAAAATGAGTCTCTGGCTGAAGGTGCTCCTGTATCCGGCCAGCACGTCATGGAGTGGATGAGACTCGTTGTCCAAGATGGCCTGCATCTTGGACAGGATCCTTCCTTGGATGCACACTGAACAGTGCAGCTCATATTACCTGTGAAGTGAGACCTAGCGTGGCCCCAAAGAGCAATTTATTTTTTTGTTTTTGTCAATTAAAATAATGATTTCTACACACATTATGAAATATATATTTTCGTAAAAAAAATCACTTCATAATGAAATTGTGTATTTTTGTTATTATAATAATATGGAAATCGTTATAAAAAAATTTCAGCTCCACTGAGGGGGCCCCTTAGTAGCCCTGGGGCCTCTGCTTAGTTTGCTTGTGCCTTGGGCTGGAACCAACTCATTGCCAAGTAGTGGTCAGTGGACAGCTCTGCACCTTTCTTCACCCAAGTGTCCAAGACATGTGGCTGGAGAGCAAATGAGATGACAACAAAGTTGATCATTGAACCGCGGCCTCTCCCCACCAGAGAGGCTGCGGTTATTTACATCATTTTCCGTCCATGCACACAACGCTGGAAGGCAAAAAGGCCATTCTTTTACATGCCATGGATAGCCCCGCTGCTGCGGTAAAACAATTCTGTTAACTAAATGAAACTTAGTATTATTTAGTGCTATTCACCACATCAAAAAGAAAAATAACAGAGAAAATTCATTATCATTTTCGCTTTCTCAGTCAGCTATGAGTCTGTTGTTATAGCAACAGACTCGTTTTCCATAGCAAGTCACAACAATGCCACTATATGTTTCAGGATTCAACACTAAAAAACACAAACATTTCCCACAGAAGGAACAGAACAATCAGTCAGTTGCAACATTATGTTTTCAGGCTCGATGTTTATTTTTGTGATCATTAATAAGTGATTGAGTGCGCATGCGCCAATTGCAGCCTGTTGCAGTTACTCCTCTCGTCTTTTCCTTTTCTTGATTTATTATTTTGTAACATTAATTCCTTTTTGCACTTTACTAGAAGCTTATCGTCAACAATGTTGACTAAGAGAGTCACAAACTTTATCTTTGCACAATTGTTGCGGTTGAATCATTCAGTAGAATGCAACAAATAAAAAAATAAATAAAATTCGGAATTGAACATCAAGACCTGCTGGGTGAATGAAGACTGAGTCTCACTGCAAGGATTCAGTGCCTCTGTATTGTTAGAACACACCACAGTTTTTATCCAAATTTTTGGAACAAACCACTTTTTTCACATTTCCTGTTATTAAGTATGGTGTGCCGTCACACTCATAGGCAGGTCTGATGTGTGATTTAATTCATCAATATCAAGAGCAACAGATGATTCAAACCCAACAAAAAACACAGACAATACTGAGCACCAAATTGCAGTGTTGTGGTCAAGACCGGTTGACCCGGGACCAAGACAAGACCAAGACCAGAGCGTATCGAGACCGAGACAAGACCAAGACTTTTAGGGTCTGAGACCGAGTCAAGACTAAGACCAGCACCCGACGCAACATGACACAATAAAGGTGAAATATGATCAAAATTGCTTCTCAAATTGATCTGAAAGGTCCACATTCCCATAAAAACACCTAGATATCAAATACTTAAAGCTGAAATAAATGTAACAAATATTAACCAATACCATCTCTGTGCCACAATCCGTGGTGGTCTCGTGCCATCCCTAAAAAGATAATGACCTGGGTGTTTGCCCATATCGCTCATATCAGAAACCACGACTCTCTGCACCATTAACAACTGAGGCAATGCCCTGACGGTAAATAACTATGTTCAACTATGAACACTGACTAAGAAACGGCAAGCAAGAAGTAACCAAGCACAAGGCGCTCACCGTGACTGTTCTCTCCAGCTACATGAAGCCAGGTAGTCTGACATCATGGCAGACATTACAGCTGCCACTCTGAACGAAAACAATCAAAGAGCAATGCGCATGCTCTGCGTGCTTTTTCGTTCTTGTGTTTTATTTATTTGCTAATAAAAAAATTATCAACGTACATAATTAAATAAAATAATAATAGCTATTGCAGTGTACGCAGAGCATTACAAGAACAAAGAACGGCTCTCAGTGAGACTCCATTCCTATCTACTTAGTAAAGAGCCGATCAGAAGAGTCGGACTGTTCCTGAATGTCACATCACTATATTGCAGACTTTTGGGCACAGTGTTGTCCCATATATGCTACACGTTAGTCAACACCTCCGCACAATAATTCAGCTCAGTGACAACTTTTTTTCATCATAAATGCTTATGTATTTCTGTACAGCTAGTTTTGCTAACATCATGTCAATGGAGCCAACCTTTCTTTGAGCTTCTTTTCTAAGTAACGAAAAAAAATTAGATGTAGTCCCACCGTCTGTGAAAGCGAAGCGCTGCTGAATTAGCTGTTGCCATCGGATTTCTTATGATTTATGCAGTGAAATTCTATTACTGACATTAGACAGACATCTTCTTCTGCTCAAAGAAAACCATTGCGCATGTCTCAGAGCGCTGCGTGCGAGTGACAGGTGGGGAGGGGAGTAACATGTAATTGGTAAGTCATGTTATCGCTTGGATTTTAATCGGTGCGTTTTGCATCCAGTGAAAACAAAGATGTTAACAAATAAACTGGACAGTTTGCTGTAAGTTTAGTGATATTTCCACAGTTGCTGAGTTCAGTCATTATTAAACCAAGGGCAGCCAGACTAATTTATTATTGCTAAATTGCTTTTGTTAGCTAAATACTATTGTTGAGGCCAGTTTGTGCCCCTCCAGATAAATACATAAAATAACAAATAAACAATTTAAAAATAAACAACAACTCAAAAAAGAGCACTTGGGACATTAAGGATAATGGGG
Source organism: Girardinus metallicus (assembly GCA_903067095.1). Classification (NCBI taxonomy): domain Eukaryota; kingdom Metazoa; phylum Chordata; class Actinopteri; order Cyprinodontiformes; family Poeciliidae; genus Girardinus; species Girardinus metallicus. The sequence goes on along the minus strand of CAEGAE010087711.1, from coordinate 10,299 downwards.
GCAGAGGCTCACGCTCCCTCTTCTTCCCTGTCCCCTGCACATACCAGCTAAACAGTACTCATTACCTTGTGAAAGTTGGGCATAGTTCATCATATTCAGCTTGTCCAGCAGACTCACATCAATGTTGACAGGCTCAATGGTGTTAATATGGACGTTGGGGGCAGAGGACGAACGATCTCGCTGGCCAAACTGGTTGCGGTGGTCTTCCTCACTGGTCCGAAAACTATTTGGAATGGGAATGGACTTGGACGGGGACACTGTAGTGTGGTATATAGAGCTGAAGAAATGATGAGGAGGAAACAGGTCAGCAGACTGGCATTAGGGTTTATACAAGAATCCCAGAGTTGAATTTACTATTTTTTACTACCTTTTTTACTACCAACACAAAATCGAGCCAATTTTGCGCCGATTTCCTCAATTTTGGGAGATCGGTGATAGGTCGATATTTAAGTGAAGCCAATCTCATCCTCTGATCTTTTCTACTTCAGCCACTTTCCTCTTCTGCTCTGCAGTGAGAGGTTTGACTGATAGAACGGCCTACAAGGTCATGTCTGCAAGCTTGTAGTTATCAATAGTGACCCCACTGTTACCAACTCAGAGACTTTCTTCACTATATTTAGTGATATTTCAATCAAAAAAATGGCACTGGCTAAAACAAAATTGAAAAATGATAATCTATGATCTGTGAGAAAGCTGCAGTTGCTGCACTGACCCATGTAAGATGACGGCTCATGTAAGACAAAACTTTATCCCACTTACTTCAAGATCTAACTGTGACTTTTTCTTGACCAAAAGCACTATTTTTAGTGCTTATCCTAAATCCATAAGACTTAGGATTTTTTTTAAAGAATATCAGTAAAATGCAATGACATTTCAATTTAACGAGCCGGTGTTTAATTTTCAATAGAATATTAGTTTGCTACTGATTGTCAACACTAGGACAACTAGATAACAAGGTTCAAGGCTATTATATTTCACAGGTCATTGAACAGTTTAAATAAACAAATGTTCCTGTGCAGCAAAATTCATTGTTTCAGTGACCAACACACCACCTCTGTCAGATCATCGTTACAATTAGAGCAGCTGTTTAAATTAGCTAATCAACCTCCGCTGTGTTCAAATGATCATTTTATAATCCCAAAATAAACATCAAGCCTGAAACAGATAAGGACTGAATGTGTTGCCCTTTGTGTGGGAAACGTTTGCGGGTTTTATGGTGTTGGATCATCATACATATAGTGGAGCTGTTTGTTGCTATGGCAACGAGTCTGTGTGTAGCTAGCCGACACGTAAAGTGAGGGAGAGGGGATATGAGTGGTTTTGAGTTGTTTGAGGTTTTTCCCTTTGCGTTTCCCTTCACATACGGTTCCCCCTGCGTCTTCTCGCCACTCGGCACCGCCTAGGCGGCAAAATACGCGCGGGCTCATTCAGCGCTCTTATCTGGAGAACTATGGACGCCGTGAAAGTTCAAACAATGTGTTTCGGCAAAGTTGTCACTTTATTCACGTTTTTGCATGAAAATAATTATAATAATAATAAATAGATATGTGTGAGTATTTATGTGTGTGTGTCTAGTTATAGATAGACAGACAGATTGATTGATTGATTGATTACAACCCAACCTTATAGTGCTATATATTAGTTTTAGTGCTCAATATTACCCATCACATACTGTTTCCCCTGTGTAAAAGAGGGGGGAACGGTCTGTGATGGGTGAAATATGGCCATCAGATACCATTCCTCCTCTTAACACAGGGGGAACCGTATGTGATGGGGAAACGCGGATCGACCCAACACCTGCTTTAGAGTCAGCAAGGTCTGTTGCCTGTCTGCAGCTCCCGTCGCGTCGCTGGTAAAACTTTAGCTAATATCTGAGCTTGATTTTGCAGTTGCATCGCTACGTTTAGCACCAAAAAACAAAACAGGGATCTGCTCCACGGTGGAGCCTCAACCCGCGCAGGAATCCGCTGCTGATGAATGGTGGATGCTCCGGTCGATCTGATTTGATCACCGTCACGTCGTTCCAGGTCAAATTTTGATTTTTTTCCTACATATTTTACAAAATGCCTTTCGGTCATTCCTAGACTTTTAATCTCGGATCATCGAGCCAAAGTTGTGAAAACTTCTATTTTCCCATGGCGAAGCGCAAAATGACTAGCTAGTCTCAACACGTTAGGCAGTTCCAACACTATGCATCCGCACAGCAGCTTGGAGTCTATCAGACAGCTCAGGTCCTGCCAGTACGGTAGTTATAATTTTTTATACAGATTTTAGTAAAACGAACTTAAAACAATAAGTGAGAATCAATGGAAAATTAAAAATATTTTGAAGGGATGATGAAAAATTTATTACTTTTTAGTACCTTTAGTTACTGGCCTGCATTCTTACTACCTTTTACTGGCCTTAATTTGAGCTCATTTAATTCACTAACTTTTACTGCCCCGCGGAAAACCTATAGGACTACATCTGAAATTCTGACATTGCTCAAAAGTAAAGGGCGCTCTCATCAGGCAGGACATGATCACTCAAACAGCACATGTGGATTAAATACAGGTCGTTGCTGCCTTCTTATACCCAACAAAGCTGTTTGGAGGAAATTCCACAATTATATTTAGCAGATTGCAATAGAATATTATGAAACTGTAAAATCCAATATTTACACTAAGTTACAGACTGTATAGGATCTACAGGCAGCTGGTTGGAACAAACATTCAGTGTCTCAGTTATGATTGGATTGATTTTGGGAGCATTTCTAAATAGCAGTGTGAGCTGAAGAAGTGCATACCCAGTGGAGTCCGATGGGGGGAGAGATGGACAGAGCTCAGACACGGGTGTGGTTCCCTCTGAGGAGACCTCCTCCTGGCTGAACGGATGATGCTCGAAGAACTTTGATACAAGCAGCAAGCTGCACAACACAAAGATAAAGACAAAATCATTTCTAAAGTTGGTTTAGACAGTCTGAAGGTAAGTGAGCTCAAAAGCAGAACCATAATGTCGTTCAGGTTGACATTTACCATTTACTTTGGAGAGTTAGCAGGAAACGGGGAGCATGCAGACCCATACACGGTTTGTAAATACAAGATCACAGCACCACCATGTGGTCAATATGATGGAAGTTTTACATGTTAACTCAAACACTGGCGTTAATATTGTGTCATAAAACACAGATGTTTATGTGTAAAAAGATAACCATGAGAAAAATATATTTATTATTAAATCCATTCACAGACATGGTAAAAAGAAAGTACACCCTCTTTAGGTTTTGTGCATTAAGACATAAAATTAATATGACTTTTACCATGTTCTAAAATTACATGTACAGTGATGTGAAAAAGTAGTTTCCTCTTTCTGATTTCCTAAACGTCTACATGTTTATCACTCTTCAGTGTTTCAGAACATCAAACTAATTAAAATATTAGTCAGTCAACACAAATAAACACATACTGCAGTTTTAATGAAGGTTTTGAAAAAAAATATTCAAAACCCAGACACCGGACACTAACAATATTAAAGCAATTTGTTTACAGTAAGATCATCATCAGCTATCAATGAGATATGCCAAGAGGGGTGGAATAAAGGCAGTGAAATAGGGTTTTCTAAAATGCAAGCTTTTTTTGAAAAAAAAAAATTCATGTGAAGAACAAATAAAATCATTTCTTCATAGTTTGGTCACAATTAAAGGGACAATGAAGATGTAGCTGCATTTATCAAGGCAGGTGATAAGCTAACCCTTCAAAGATTAAAAATGCGGGTGGAAAAGGAGGCAGTGTGAGATACAGAGATGCTGTGCTAAAAATAAAACCTCCGACAACTGTAGACGCTGCAAATCTTTGTGTGGGAGTTGCACCGAGCGAAAAGAGGTGATCTGTGCTAGCTGCGAGTTGTAAATGATTTTATTAGCCTAAGTCTAAATAGTTTAAATAGTTAGAATAATGTATTCTTGCCTGTGTTCTGAAATTGACATGCACATTACAGTGGCTGCTGACACAACGTGACGTCGACTGATAGTCCCTCTATTGGTTAGAAAATGTTTTTGCACTGAGCGAGAACAATAAGTCTACCAGAGCCGACTAATATTAGTGAGAAGTAGGAATGTGCGAAATAGCATGAAATTCATATCACGATATCTATTTTGATGGGTGGCAGTAACGATATATATCATGTTTTTAGTATAAAACTTAACAATAGAAATGAAAATAAATCACATACTAATTGAGTGAAAAGTATGTACGAATGTGTTAAAACTTTTACTTTGGCTAGTTTTCATGGATGTTATTTGCATTGAATGTTTGTAATAGTTTTATTGTTTTATGGTGTTGCCGGTCAATGCCAGATCTTCCTTAAAAAAAATCTAATGTTAAGGGAGACTTGGCAATGAAAATAAATGAATGAAAAATATATCTATATAGAATCACTAACTTTAATGAATTGGATGTCTGTGTCAAATCCTACTTTTTCTTCCGAAAGTTGTGACAGGAACTTCTAGTCAACTGAAGTAAAGAACATGCTTCATTTAAGGTGTTAAAACAAATTGCTTGTATTTCCTCCCTTTGCAGGAGCTGTGGTTTCGGAAAGTCAGACAGATACTCCCCACTTTCTGAGCGTGGCATTTGCCATGCTCGTCTTGAGCATCGTGCCCAGACCGTGGGAGGGTTAAGAAAATTAGTCCATTGGACTCTGCGAGCTTTACCTTGTGTGCGTCCCAGCAGGGGTCATACTGACCCCACATGCCCTTTAACCCCTATTTTACCCACTGTCTAACCATGACATCTGCCGCACTCCTCTCGAGTGTTGTGCTAAGAAAGACTACTGGATTTTTGGCACCAGCCTTTTTAACAAACTCTTTCCTCGTGCTCTCTGCCACGCTGTTTCCCATTTGCTCAGTTTTGATGCCAGTCGATTATGTCATCAACGAGCATTACCGTGTTTAGCCGGTAGAGTGCAGATCTCTTTCGTAGGCCAAATTTCTATCATTTCTTCTGTATACTATATACATATTGCACATTCCTAATGAGAAGTGTGACGGGAATGATTAAAACACAAGTGTCATGATTTTATTAAGTAGAGAGAAAAAGTTCCAAGCTGGGCAGCTGGATGAAGCCCTCATGTCCAGAACTTACTCTAGCTGGTCATAGTTGACACACATGAGAGGAACCTCTGTGCTGCAGCGCTGATGGAACTTGTAGCCACAGGTCTGACAGCGAAAACCCTGGAACAGCAGCTTTCTACAGAAATCACAGAAGGCCAATGTGAAGAAGGTCTTCCTCACCTGCCAAACACACATAAATACACAATCAGGAGCATGTGGGCCTGAGCAACAAAGAAGGTAGGTTCTTGTCTCCAGAGGGGCTAGCAGTACAGGGTGTCTGTTGAACCAGGTGGCAGATCAGCAGCGACAGTACCAGTTTTTAAACAGCAGTACACAGACTCCATTAGGGACACTTGATGGACTGGTTATGACCCTGTCTCTGAGGGTTAGTGATTACAACTTTTGCTGGATCAGTTAAAAGTTTAACCATTTTCAACGTGTGTGTAAGTGTGCAAACCAAATAAAAAAAAGAAAAAAAAAAAAAGAAAAAGAAAGATTTCCTGTGAAATAGGGCTGATAACTTGGATAAATGTGATGACTCGTTTATTTAAATAATCAACAAATTCAGTAATCATTTAATAATTAACTTGAGTATACAGACTCAAACATGTCAAGTGCTGAAAGAACACCGCAATCAGAGCAGTAATGATCCCAAACTGCTTAAAAATATATACATTTGGCATTCAAGATTAAAAAAAACCTTTGTTTGTTAATTTCTTTTACCTACAACTCTTCTCGTTGCAGTTTTAGCTTCACCTGCTTTAAATTCTATAAAATACCTTCTATTAAGCATCTTTTTGCTATCCAGTAAGTACACTGTACTTTTGTTAAGTCTACCAGAGAGGACTGAGCTTTTCACATATTTATATGAAGAATTTTTTACCTGCAGATGCATCCTTTGCTGCAAATGATTAAGAATTCACAATAGGAATGCCTGATATGCAATGTTATTGCAATGTCAGGCAATACAACGTCCATTGTCTAATTCAAAAACGAAATTGTTTATTTGCTTCTATTAATGTTTTTCTAACATCGTATATAAAGAGGTTAAATGAAAAATCTGCAGAAAGTTCAATTTTTTATCTGATCAATCATCAGAGTAATCAATCCAATAATCGATTACTAAAACAATCGCTAGTTGCAGCTCTGTTATAAACTGAAAATTATTTAGCATTTGTTATGCTATGTCTAATGGCTTTACTAGTCAAGATTTAATGTAACACAAAATTCAGAGTTCAGTACACATTTCCCCTTAAAGTCAAAGTTTGGTATGGGTGGACAATAAAATTACTTATAAATGGTCAATAATATTCCTTCCATCTTCTTCTGCTGCTTATCCGGGGTCGTGTCAAGGGGGTAGCAGCCTAAGTAGGGAGCCCCAGACTTCTCAGACTTCTCTCTTTCCAGCTACTTGGGCTAACCGAGAAACAGTCCCTCCAGCATGTCCTTAGTCTTCCCCTGGTTGTCCTTCAGGTGGGACATGTCCGGAATACCTCACCAGGAGGCGTCCAGGTGGCATCCTAAGTAGATGCCTGAGCCACTTCAACTGGCTCCTCATGATGTGAAGGAGCTGCAGCTCCACTGTGAGACCCTCCTGGAAAACTGGGCTCTCTAAGGAAGAGCCCAGACACCCTACATACACAGCTCATTTCAACTACTTGTATCCGTGACCTCGTTCTTTCGGTCATGACCCAAAGCTCATGACCACAGATGAGGGTGGGAACGTAGATCGACCAGTAAATTGAGAGCTTTGCTTTTTGACTCAGCTCTCTCTTCACCACGACAGACCGGTACAGCGCCCGCTTCACTGCAGATGCTGCGCCAAACTGTTTTCTGATTTCCCATTCCATTTTTCCCTCAATTGTGAACAACATTCCGAGATACTTAAACTCCTTCACTTGGGGCAGGATATGTTCCCCGAGCCCAGAAAAGGCACTCAACCCTTTTCATGTTCAAGACCATGGGAGTGGATTTGGAGGCTGTGATCCTCATGGCCACTTCAAACTCGGCTGTGAACCACTCAGTGAAAGCTATAGATCATGACCTGATGATCTACAGTAGAACCTAATCATCTGCAAAAAGCAGAGTTGCGATCCTAAGGCCACCAAAACGGATCCCCTCAACACCTTGGCTGCGCCTAGTTTCTGTCCATAAAAGTAATGAACAGAATTGGTGACAAACGGCAGCCTCGGCAGGGTCCAACTCTCACCAGAAACGAGCCCGACTTACTGCCAGCAATGTGGAGTCTGATACCGGTCATACAGGGACCTAACACCAAGTATCACAAGTCCCAATACACCATACTCCTTGAGTACCCCTCACAGAGCTCCCTGTGGGACACATTCGAACTCCTTCTCCAAGTCCTCAAAGAACATGTAGACTGGTTAGGCGAACTCCCATGGACCTCTAGGACCCTGCTGGAGGTCCATGGTGGGGTTTAGAACTGGTTGAGTGTCCACGACCAAGATGAAAACCACACTGTTCTTCCTGAATCAGAGGTTCGACTATCCGACAGACTCTTCTCTCCAGGACCCCTGAATAAAATGTGCCAAGAAGGCTTAAGAGTGTTACCCTTCTGTAGCTGGAAAACATTCTGTTGTCTCCCCTTTTTGAATATGGGGACCACCACCCCGGCCTGCCAATTCAGGGGAACTGCCCCCGATGTCAACGCAATATTGCAGAGTCGCATCAACCAACACAACCTTACAACATCCAGAGGTACTCCGGGGGAATCTCATCCACTCCCGGGGCCTTGCCACAGAGGAGCTTTTTGACCACCTCGGCGACTTCATCCCCAGAGATTGAGAACCCGACCCAAATGTCCCCAGGCTCCGACTCCTCAATGGAGGACATGTTAGTGGGATTGAGGAGCTCTTTGAAATATTCTGCCCAATGGCCCACAACGTCCTGAGTAGAGATCAGCGAGCAGACTACCCCCACTATAAGCAGTGTTGGTGGTGTACTGCTTCCCCTTCCTGAGATGCCGGATGGTGTATGGGGGAATTTTTCTGCCGTAATTCACTAGAAGAAAAAAAACATACCCAGTACAACACTTTCATTCTATTGGCTGAGAGGTTGTCAGGCAACAGTGCATTTTTGTTCCTAAAGCAAGCAGAGAATGTTTTGTAAGCAAGCAGAGTTTTGCAAGAGAGTGGGGAAAAAAGGTTTAAGTACAAACATGACAAGTTTTGAGAAGAAAGACATGAAGTCCTGCATTCAAAATAAAAATGTAAGCAAAAGTATTAAAAGTTCTTAGAACAAAAGTCATGTAACCCTGCTTTTAAACTGAAAATGTATGCTCTCGAATTATGGCAGAAAAATTCCCCTCTAATGGTGGACCAGAGTTGTTTGGAAGCCACCCGAGTCGCATGCTGCTTGTACTCATCAGCCGCATTGCTGGCTGTCGAGAAACACAAAGTTCTAGTTTGGTCCACCATTCTTTCTCCACTATAGCTGAATGAGAAACCTTAATGTTCCCAAGAAGCAGAGTTTTGTAATAGCTGAGAATTTTCTGTTTATAAAGTTGCACAACAGAACATTGGATTGTGCAGTTAGTTCTTGACATAAATATTCTGATGTGTTCGGATATAAAACAAAGCTGTATTTAGCATTATTTAGACAGGAATACTTGTACCATGACACCCCTAATGTTTAGCATTTACATTATAATACATGCATAATTGGAGACTTACGAAGTTATGTGTGGTAAGTGGCACATTCTCCAACACTTCCACATGGAGCTCCTCTCCAGTCAGCCAGGAGATGTCTGTGTCCCAGCCAATAGGCTTCTTTTCTCTAAAACAGAAGTTGAGAGTACAATAGCTGCTGAAAAACAATGACAGTTTAACAGAAAGAAACTAAGCATCCTGCTGCTTCGGTATTACTGGTTACTTTCACCTCAAGCAATCATGTACTGGAAGACACAACTGATGCAAGCAAACCAAATGTTGCTTGCATTAGTGGAATCAGGTTAGAGTTGTAATCCACTCTAACCTGTACCTCCATACACAAATCTGCATCTGATTTCAAATGTACACGTTTTTCATCAGAATACCTGCATGCAACACCGACAGAACTGACAACAGCAACCCTCTGTTTTCAGGCCTCCAGAAAGGCGTAGAAACCCTGAAAACAGCACCGGGATTCATGGCTGTCTGGTTTTCTTATACATTTTTTATCTAAAATTTAAGATTTTCAAGGATAATCTGTTTGAAAAATGCCTCTTACAAACTACAGTGAATGAGATCATGCTATAATTTTGTACTTAGTCTGCAGCTCAGCATGTACACTAGCTTGCTTTTGTTAATATTAGGCTTACAGACTGAATATTCAGTGAAATTGTAAAAAAAATATATTTTCAAAAGGTTTTTTTTAAACCTGTGGAGAGCACAGGTTTTTTTAGACTTATTTTCCTTCTAGAAACATACATGTGATAAATGAAGATCACTTGAAATTTATTCTTGGAATGTGGTCTTAACACAAAACTTACCCATCCTGTATTCTATAGACTGCACAGCACTCTGGGATGAGTCCCCGCATCATCAGAGCTTTCTTCAGCGAGTCCCTCACAGTCATCCCACAGCGGGCTGGGACCTGAACACAAAACAGCAGCACTCACTGAACTGTCTCTAGGTAATCATCATGAGAGATGAGCTAAAGCAGCAGCAGAAACATTTTATTGTTTATGGCTTGACTTAATCAGCTGCTTTCATGTCTAAAACTTTGACTCATCTCTGGAAAATGCACTAAAAAATTTTTTGGTATTTCACCAGGGTTTATACAGAAATCCCAGTGTTGAATATACTAGTTTTTACTACCTTTTTTCCTACCTCTACAATATTTTTACTACTAACACAAAATCGAGCCAATTTCGCGCCAATTTCCTCAATTTTGGGAGATCGGTGATCAGTCGATATTTATGTGAGGCCGATCTCATCCTCTGATCTTTTCTACTTCAGCCACTTTCCTCTTCTGCTCTGCAGTGAGAGGTTTGACTGATAGATCGGCCTACAAGGTCATATCTGCAAGCTTGTAGTTATCAATAGTGACCCCACTGTTACCAACTCAGAGACTTTCTTCACTATATTTAGTGACATTTCAATCAAAAAAATGGCACTGGCTAAAATCAAAATCGAAAAATGATAATCTATGATCTGTGAGAAAGCTGCAGTTGCTGCACTGACCCATGTAAGATGACGGCTCATGTAAGA
>CAEGAE010087681.1:0-78268 GCA_903067095.1 Girardinus metallicus | reverse complement strand
ATATATATATATATATATTCTTTACTGCATTAATTTTTTTCAGTAACTTTAATTTCATCCTTATATACAATGTTTTTCATATTTTTCCAATGTTTTGAAGATTTTATAAATGTTTTCTACAAAAATCCAGATTCTTTTGAAAGACAAAAACCCAAAATATGCAATATTTTCCAGAAACAAAATGCAAAGTGGAATATATTTGACGTGGTTACTTCAGCCTTAAGTTCACTCACAGCGTTGAACTTCCTCAGCTCTGCGAGTCGCGGCCCGACGACCTGAACCACCTCTGTGGCTCGGTTTCCACTCAGGAACTTGATGGAAAGTTCGGCTGCCTGGAAACAGAAAACCAAATGTAACATTCATCTGAACCGGAGTTTTACACCTACTGACAAAAAGAAAAACATGAAGAACAACACTTTAAAAGCAAAACATAAATTTAACATATTTTCTCATTTTGGAACTAATGAAACGCCTTCATCGCTGTTGCAGTAATGAATGCAACTAAAGATAAACGCATGGATGACTTTCTCTACATGCTGCGACATTCTCCAGCTGATAGAAGGCTGATTTTGTAACCACCTTTATGTGACTCTGAAAGTTCAGTTTTGATAGTTAGTATAAACGCTGATGTCCACCTTTAATCTCATTATTGATTTTTCTGACCCTTTGACCTTTGCTAAAGCCTCACCAGCAGGCCCAGAGTTCAATCAGCAAACGGTTGTAACTCCCGACTCGTCCCTCGGGTTGACGCTACGGTTTCTGGGTTAATAAAAATCCCAGCGGAAATAAACCTATTGATCGCCACGACCTTTCCCTTCACAACAAACATCCAAATTTCAAATGATCTCATCTCTGCAGCCCTCAGGTCGATAACACACAGAACCAGAGGTTTATCTTCACACTCCAAGGAGTCAGAGATCCACTGAGCTCCAGATAATCTCAGCGACCGAAACCTTCAGCTACTTTAGGCTTGAACTTAAAATAAATGCATTGATGTCATGCATTTGAATTGGACTAATATTTATTTCAACTGCAAATCTGATTAATGTAACAATTCAGTTTCAATAAAAATTAACCAACCATATGCAAAAAAGGCAGAATATAAATTACAAAGATGCTACATTTACTTTTACCTTATTTTATCTAGGGATGCACCGATATGAAGCTTTAAGTCGATATCCGATATTTACAGATATTATGCATTGGGCTGCAGCTAATAATTATTTTAGTAACTGATTAATCTACTGATTATTCTATTAATCAGATTTTTAAAAACCCCCATTCTACAAATTTAACAATTTAAGTGTTTTAAAAATACATTAAAAGAGACAAATAAACTAATAATTCAATTAATAAAAAATAATAACAATAATAATAATGGAGCAGGTTTATAAATTGATCATCAGAAGGCAGGAATGCATGTCCAAATGCGTCCAAATATATAATGCATTCTTACATTGCATTTCTTAATAATTGTGGTATAAATGTGAAAAAATCAGAAAAGTAAACACCTGTTAGGAAATAAAAATAAATAAATAAAAGTAAACATTTTATTGCCTAAAATGCAATAAAACTGCAAAAGACGTAAGGAGTTTTGACCAAAACATATTTACATATTTACAAAGGAGTTTTTTTTTTCTTTTTTTAATAAATACAAAATGTATATATTTTTTAACAGTTTTGGCTTAATTACTGTTCTGCATTTGTTGTTCTTCCAGCAAATGACATTTTTTTGAGTTTGTATGCTCTAGTTAACAATTAATCTTGTGAATTCGCTCTCTTATGCATAATGCACACTATGCAGTAACTATAGATGTTTACTAGAGATGGGTAATATAAACCTTAAATGTCATCCAGACATAGTCTGGTGCTTTAGGCTGCAGAGCGTCGAAAGCCTCAGAAACAGAAACACTCTCCACAAATAAAACATGCGCTGCCGTTTATTATTCAGCGGTTTACCTAAAGCACAGATTCCATCACAGATTTGGATGCATTTTCTGTTTCCACCCAGGGAAAAGAACAAAAACGAGAGAGACAGAAGACTTGGCAATCTGCTTCTGTGGCATAAAAAAAAAGAAGATCTCTTCAATCAGTTCGTGCCAATTTTCAGTCACAAGCGCTTCTAATTTTTACAAGTACAGTGCCTCTCAAAAAGGGATTGATTTTGTGATGGAAAAGTAAGATAATATTCAAAAATAATGTTTAAACTTTTTGTGGATATAATGGGATGAAAAATGTCCTCACAACCTGATTAATTTGGAGAACTTTTCTAGGGTAAAGTCATATTTTGGCAAATATCACGAAGCCAAAATGTGACTTTCCAAAAGATTGTAACAGACTGAATGGTGAAATTAAATCAAAACTATTAGCTTAAAGCAACACGACACAAAGAAAAGACTAAACAAGATCAAATAATAAACAGCAGACATTTAACCATCCATTCATTCATTCATCCAGCCTCCGGGGGCGCTGTTATAAAGTGCATGGTTAAAGTGGAGAGATAAAAACTTTATATGGAGTTAACACATTCAGGTAGTTTGGATCTTCTTCTCCAGACAGAGTATTGAATGTATTTTTAATGATTAATGATTACTGAATGAATTTTGTGGGACTTCTACCTTCATCCAGCACTTTTCCATCAGGGGGAGGTTGGACTCGTCCTTCACCTTCAGGTAACAGTCAACGGCTCGGGAATATTCTCCGGACTCCTCCCACTCCTTGGCCTGCTCCAGCAAACCATCCACACCTCTAAGCACAAACATTCAGGATTACACGCTTCAGGAAATTTTTCCTTTTATTTCCAAAAACAGCTACCGTAAATTAAAAAAAATTAACAGTATGTCTGATCACTAAACCACGCCTCCACAGCAGCTTTGCAGTGCTCCCTAATAAAAAAATGGGGCTTGCAGCTGTAAACTCTTCAGGAATAATTTTGCGTTTTTTTTCCCCTCACTTTCTTTCGTCTCCACTGGCAGCTTTTGATCTTTTCTCCCACGAGCCATTAAAGCGTCGGGGAGAAGATGAGAGCTGCGTGCTGCTGGTTTGCTTGCTAACGAGCTGTTGGAAGTTTTAGTTTCGGGGGAAAAACACAACAGATTTTTAAATAAAGCACCTAACTAACTATTTGTGGAAGGATTCATTTGGTGAGCTTCAGAGGAAAGGCTGCAAAATCATTGGGTTTGTTGTGATTTGAGGTTGTTTAAAGGTGACCAATTATGATTCCTCCAACAGGTTAGGTGTACGGGCCATGCAAAACATGTTCACTACAGTTTTTGCACAAAATAATTTTTAAATAATTAGATTTTAGTCTGCAGATCTGCCTGTTTTTAGCTGTTGTTGGACCTCTTGTCACATTAAATCCAAATAAGCTGCTGCTGGCCACATCCGCCAACTCAACATTCACACTAAATCAATTCTGCACAGCTTTTCTGTATTGATCCATACAAAAACTTCAGATATGGTTACTGGAAGAGAAAAAAGTGGATCAGCGCATCCCTACAAAAACAGCAAGGTGATTTTTTTTTTAAGTGGTTGGGCTTTTTTAGTGGCAGTAGAGACTCAAATAGAAGTATAAACATTTTAGAATATCAGGGCTAAATTTACCGGCCCCCCTTCTTGGAGGTTTCCCTCTCGTAGTCCTCCTGCAGAATGGAGAGCTTGCTGGGGAGATACTCCTTACAGATCCGAAAGGCATCACTCCACATGTCTGCGTCCTGTTAAGCACACATGTAAGAAATAAGAACAACTGATCTCAACGAGGCATATAAAACAATAAAAAATTTAAAAACATCACCTTATAAAACTTAACGGCCAGTTCAGGCCTCTGCGCTCGCAGCAGGAACGCCTCGGCCTTCAGGAAATCCTTCTCATCGAAGCAGAACCGGGCCTGGCCGACCAGAACCTCAGAGACGCTGTCCGGGTCGTAGCTCTCGGCCACTCGCTGAGCGTCGGCCCAGTCCTTGTTGTGGACATACCTGGGACAGGTTTGGACAAAACTTCAAATTAGTCAAACTTTAAAACATAAGAGAAGAGACAAATTAACTAGTCCGCCATATTCATGCACTAATCTGGAGAGTAATTTAAATAAATATTTTAAATTTGAACTCATGACTTTCATTTAATTCACAAATGTCTAACTCAAGGCCCATAAGGTGGGCAAATCAGGCCCACCTTAAGGCCTTATGCGAACCGTAAATAGAACCTTGAAAATAATCATTGTATGTTTAAATAATATTTTAGAAATCAAATGAAGGCAGATTTCTACGGAAAAGGTTTAGGGCCACTAAAAAAAAAAAAGAAAAAAGTAATTCTGACTTTTTCTTAGAGTTTACCAGAATTATCCTGACTTTAATCTTTTAAAAGCAAGAGTCAGAATTCTGAGAAAAAAAATTTCTGAGGGAAAAAAGGTACAAATTCTGACATTTTTCTCAGAATTTTGACTTTTGAACTCGGAAGATTAAAGCCAGAATTCTTTTATTTTCAGCGGCCATAATCTTCTTCCGTAGTTTTCATATCCAATCTGCCAAATTACATTAATGTAAAATGATGTTCAGGACTTTCATAAAAGAGAATTTCAATAATTCAGATAAATAACGGGAAGCAAGACAGTTAATAGCTTTAAAAACAGATACAATTTTGAAATTCATTCTAAAATGGATGGAAAGCTAGAAAAATAAAAATAAAAATGATTTGTGAAGTTCTTAGAAAATGTCCACAAATAATTTGGAATAGCATTTTATAATGATCCTAACCTTCAGTGCTCAGTTTTATACAAAATCAATTTATCTAAAGAGAGTTTTAAAGAAAAAAAACAAAACAATCTCCTCCTCCAGAACTCACATGAACACGGCTTCTTTTGGTTTTCCTGCTTTGATGAACTCGACTTCCGCCTCAGGAAACCTTCCCTGGTTTTCAAAATGAAACATGTCAGAATTAAGGATTAGCAGAAAGTATGAGCTGACAGTCGCAGGTAATAATGCCTGCTGCATTAGTGACTGATCAAATTTACAACAATGATAATAAGGGAAGCATGTCAGACTGTTGGAACTTCATTCAGATGGGAACTGACTTCCTCCTTCGCCTTAATAAAGAAAAATCCCGGTTTTAATGAGCTGGGCCTCGTCACAAAGCGTTGAACATCGCTTCATAATCGCATCAAGGTTGTAAACAAAATCTTTCCCTCTGTGATGGCGGCTTAGATAAATGAGACAGGTGGCTAATTTACCTCGTCCTCCAGGTATATGGCATGCTTCAGGTGGATCTCAGGAATCTTTTCTTTGTAAGACAGGCGAGCCAAGTCAAAGGCAAAGTCAAAGTCACTAAAAATCAGAGGAAAAATCAGTAAATAACACTTTGTACACATGAATCTACGCAGTAAACTAATAAATCCCACGGTAATCTCTGTTGCTAAGTAGATAATGATGATGATGATGATGATACTCACAACTTATTAGCAGCAGACTCGATGGCGTAGTCCAGCAGACCAAACTTGTTGAGCAGCTTGACGGCGGCCTCTCCGCCCAGACTCTTGGCCCACAGGAAGGCCACCTGTTTCTGGGCGCCAGCACCTCCATGGCTCTTTGCCACCTGACGCAGATCACAGGGATATTTATATAGAAATCGGTGCAAAGCTCGTACATATATTGGGGAATTTGCAGCTGATGACATGAGAGAAAAACATGCAAGTCGTAAGTTAGTTTGAGACAACATAATCATCGTATTTCCAATACTTTAAAAGTGAACAATTTAGTCCTTTTTTGGACATATTCACCTTTCCATGTATCTATTTTAATATTTTCTCTTATTTATGTCCAAATTGCGGCTCAGGGGACATTTGTGGCCTTTGCAATAATTTTGCGTGGCTGAAGAATTATCCTAATTCAGACACATTTTGTGATTGAGTTGAGATTAAAAATAGAAAGTTAATATCTTTTTAAACAGAAAACGCCAAGTTTTAACAGTTAGCCTTGTTGTTTTTTGGTTTTATTTATTTTTTAGAGTTGCTTTTGAACCATAATAAATGGAACATTGACCCAGTATATTTGTTGTGTATTATTGATTTGAATGTAATAATTGTCACTGGTTTGTCAATTGTCGACTCTATTTTGTTTTCACGACTTTATTCTTGTGTTTTATGACATAAAAGTACTTTGAACTGCCTTGTTGCTGAAATGTGCTACAAATAAACTTGATTGATTGATTTATTTCTTAGTAAGGTGGGCCACAAACACCCATACATTATTTGGCAGAAAAGGATTTAAAATAAAATTCAAATTTTTGTTGCTGGAAATGAACTACAAACATTTTATGGACCAACAAAATAAAAAATAACTGGTCTAAAAAGTTAAATAGTTGTAAACACTAAGACAAATTTATACTAATGTTAGGTTCATTAAAATATTTGTTATTTTTTATTTATTGTTGTGCAGGTAAAAGAGAAAGCATTCACAATGATATTATTGTTGAGGACTTTCTAAGCTAATTAACTGGAGTTTGATTAAACTTTTAATTGTTTTAGATGTGATGTGAATGAAACCGAAGTTTCCTAAAAGTTACTCGTGAGTTCTGGAAAGTAAACATAAATTCAGCTGCAGATCACCTAATATGTTCGCGTCAGGTTAAAAATAAATGCAACAATGTATTCAAGTGAATAAAAATGAAAAAGTAAGATGCAATGTGATGTTTTTACCCTGTATGCGTCCTCCCACATGTCATGGACTCTGTACATATGGACTGCAGCCTTCCACTCCTCCGCCTCCATTAGGTGATACTCTGCTTCTGAGAACCGGGACTCGGCTTCCAGCTCCTGCAAAATAAATAAAAAAGAAACATATTTACTAAATGTACCAGCATGAGTTAAACATCAAACACAGAAAAGCTTCACAACTTAAAGCTTAGCATGAATTATTAGCCTTCTGCATCCTGGCTCAAATCTGGGACATAGAAAAAAAAATAAAAATAAATCATAATCTGCTATGATTATTCAAAGCTCTTACAATTTCATTTTAAAGCAAGATAAAAAAGTAACTATTAAGCATATTTAGATACATTTATAATATGCAAAAAACTGCCATTATAATCATTCATGTATGTAGCTGTGTAGCTAACATGACTATGAAAAGATTATTATTTTCTGTGTAGCCACTTGGGAAAACCTTTGTGATTATTTGTTCCATTTAAATTAGATGGATTATAGCATGTGTAGAAATCAGTCTAAAACCAATTTGTTGCCAAAATAAAAACAGATTAACAAGCATTTTTCTTCATGTTTTCATTCTGTGTTAAATGTATTGTAGATTTGGGATTTGAGGCCTTTGAGAGTTGATCTTAATTTAAAGGTTCAGTAGTCTGTATTAGTTCATTCATGAGGGAATATTCCAGAGTTGCAGCCCATTTACTGTGAAATTCACTAACACTCTTTTCAGCGACAACAGTCACCACGACAGACAATGTAGTCAGCGACAAAAAAAACAATAATTTACATGAGCAGAAAAGAAAGTTATCTAATTTTCAGTTTCTTTTGGTTTGTCTGAAATTTATATTTAGTTATAAGAACACAATTTGAGTCACTTCCTTTCAAAACATTTGCTAATATTTACTGCTTCTAATTTTGTACATAAATAGAAAGAGTAAAGTCAGTAAAACTCTCTAGACAAACATACTTCTACTTACTATAAAAGTCTGGTTGTGAAAAGATAAATAGTTTGTGTGGTATTTAACATTTTCCTTTGTAAGAAAATTATTTTGGCAATATTTTTACCCTCATTATAAATAAAAAGTCTCCATCTGCATCAACAACTGCTTGACGGAATAAATTTGCATCAGTTTTGAACTGCAGTGAGGGGCCACACAAACTCAGTCCAAGGGCTACAAATGGCCCCTGCGCCACACTTTGAACACCGCTGGTTTAAACAATCTGAAAATAGCTGGTCTTAATTTCTGCTTGTGTTGCACTAAAACTGCAAAAACAGTTTTAGTGCAAATGAGACAGAACGAAATTATAAGTAACTTTTCAGCAAGAAATAGGAGCCAGTAATTAAGTCAATAATTCCTTAATATATATTTATATTTGCAAAAGGAGAGATCTAATATGACTTAAAAGAAACTAACATTTTCAGAAACATGACTTTTTATTAAAAAGTCATGTTGGTTGGTAACACTTTATTTGACGGGTTGTGAATAAGACTGTCATGACGGCGTCATAAACATGACATAACGCCTGTCATGAACATGACAGGTGTTATTTATGACTGTTGTCATAAAGTGTCAATCATGACACTTTTAATACAAAGTTGACATTATTCAAAATGTCTTTGTTATGACAACTTGACATTAACCAAGAAACCATGATCTGACATAAAACTGTTATAAAAGTATTACTGATTAAACTTTAGCTTTAATAACATAAAGCTACATAATTTTTAAAGTTTAATCAGTAATACTTTTATAACGAATTTATGTCAGATCACGATTTCTTGGTTAATGTCAAGTTGTCATAACAAAGACATTTTGAATAATGTCAACCGTGTATTAAAAGTGTCATGATTGACACTTTATGACAACAGTCATAAATATTCATGAAGACTTACTCGTATTCATGACAAGTGTTATGTCATGTTTATGACGGCGTCATTACAGGCTTATTCACAACCTGTCAAAAAAAGTGTTACCAAACAATCTTTACAGATATAAAAATCTAAATCTTCAACTTAAAAGAAATTTTAAAATTATTATGATGAAGCGATACAGTGTTGAATCAGCTGAAGTTTTGTGTATTTGAAATACGTTAATAGGTGCCAGATATTATAGTTTTATACTTATTCCTGCTCCTTTTCATTCATGATTTCTTTTAGTTACTACATAAAGTATTTATATTTATTATTGAGTGAAAAAAAAGTACTAGTTCCACTGGAATATTATTTCACTTATAGCTAGAATATTTTCCTCAATTTTAAGGAATTGGTGACTTAAATCTTGCTGAAAAGTTACTTGTACGTTAGTTTTCTTACTTCAGTTGTACTAAAATATTTGCACTACAAACTAGACAAAAATACTTGGTGACATTTTGTGTTTTTGCAGAGAATGAGGTTGACTGAATCCTTCACAGAAGAGTTTTTCCATCTGCTGCTGCTACTGCTGCACCTTGGCCAGGTGGAGGTGGGTCTCCGTCAGCAGGTCGGGGTGATGTTTGCCCACTACACGAATGACATCATCAAACATCCGGTTCTTCTTGTACATGGCGACGGTGAGGTCAGGCCGATCCAAGGTGGAAAAAAGTCTGCAGAGTAAAAAAAAAAAAAAAAAGGTTTTAGTATATTTGTTTCTTTTCATTCAGTTTTGATACAGGTGAAAGTAAAGGTGGCAGCTTGAGTTCGTTTACCTTTCAGCCTCCTTTAACTTCCCATCCTCCTCCAGCTCCTGAGCTCTGCTGATGTACAGATCGCCAACCTCCTCCTCTGTCATGCACTGCACAGCCAGCTGCACACATTTAACAGCAGCGGCAAATAAATCCGTCACATTCTGGAGAAAATATTTTAAAAACTGGCATTCTGGATGACATGAATAAATCAAACAAACTTTGCTTCTTCAGTGGTTTGTCACTGACCTTGTGAGCTTCCTCCCAGCGCCCCGCTGTGGTGAACATGTCAACTGCATCTTTAATGTGACCGCCCTTCACAAACAGCTGCTGCGCCACCTTCAGGCCAACAAAGGAAAAACACATCCATCAGATCCATCCATTTTCTAACACCCTTGTCCCTTAATGGGGTCGGGAGCTGCTGGTGCCTCTCCAGCTGACGTTCCGGGAGAGAGGCGGGGTCACCTGGACAGGTCACCAGGCTGTCGCAGGGCATCAGATGGATGGAGAAAAATAACCATGATAGATGATGGAAAACAAAAAGATGGATGGTTGATGGATGAATTATGGATGGATGGATAATGGATGGATGGATGGATAATGGATGGATGGATGGATGATGGATGGATTATGGATGGATAATTGATGGATGGATGATGGATGGATGGATGATGGATGGATGATGGATTATGGATGGATGGATGACGGATGGATGATGGATGGATGACGGATGGATGATGGATGGATAATGGATGGATGGATAATGGATGGATGGATGATGGATGGATGGATTATGGATGGATGATGGGTGGATGGATGATGGATGGATGATGGATGGATGGATGGATGGATGGATGATGAATGGACGATGGATGGATGATGGATGGATGGATTATGGATGGATGGATAATGGATGGATGATGGATGGATGATGGATGGATGGATGATGGATGGATAATGGACGGATTATGGATGGATGATGGATGGATGATGGATTATGGATGGATGGATGGATGATGGATGGATGATGGATTATGGATGGATGATGGATGGATGGATGATGGATGAATGGATGATGGATGAATGGATGATGGATGATAGATGGATGGATGATGGATGGATGGATAATGGGTGGATGGATGATGGATGGATGGATGATGGACGGATGAGGATGGATGATGGACGGATGAGGGTGGATGATGGATGGATAATGGATGGATGGATGATGGACGGATGAGAATGGATTATGGATTGATGGATGGATGGATGGATGATGGATGGATGATGGATGGATGCTCCACTTCCTGTTGCGTAAACTTCGCTGCTCCTTCAGTCAGATTTCTCTTTCTGATAAACAATGGGAACTTTTCTTTCTCTCCATGCAAACACTCAGGTTTCTTCTTCGTCTTACCGAACCTGCAGTAAACTTCTCTTTCCAGACGTTTCCAAAGCGGCGGCGCGGAGCGCTTGTTATCTTAATTACCTTGTGTGAATGTTCCCGCAGAGCGATGCGGCTGCTATTTTCAGCAGCTGACGGCGAGCGGAGGCCGTTTGGCTCAGCTGAACTCATCATAATCAGCGCAACATGCAGAGCGCATCAACACCATCATCAGCTTCCTGTTCCTTTGTGCTTTCCTCTTTCTTTATCTCATTATGTTCCCCTCTCCAACAGCTATACTCCGTAGTTTATTGTGTTGAAGGTACATTCAGCAAACTTTTCATTAAGGCTGAAACGCCCTGAGGCAAGCCGTTACACAAACAGAGAGACGGGAGAACAGTTAAAAATGGCGACTGCTTAAACGCTTTATAGGCGCCTCAGAAATTCATTAACAAAGCTGCAGAGATCCAACAAATCCATTGTTCTTCAGCTTAAAATGTGTAACATTTAACGACTATTATATTCTGCAAATTATGTTTAAAACACATAAGATACGTTTGGCAAAGAAAGATTTATTAAAAGAGACAGAATTTATCATTTGAGAGGATCAGAGATTTTTTTTTTTTTACAAAAAAATACAGGAATTTAAACATTATTTATGTCTGTATTCATTTTGCCCTGTTTTCTGGTCTTTTTTGTTTTGTGTATGGTAACTGCATGTAAAAAAGACTATACGGATCAAAAAAAGTATTTCTTGATTTTAAAAATCCTTGAAGATTGTTGTATAATCATCCCACTATGGATTAAATAATTTAAAAGTCTGATTATTTTGGGGGCTTTAAATTATTCACTGTTCTCTTTAACTAATTTACAGCTTTTCCCTCCATCTTACCCCAACATTTATTTCTCTCATCTCACCTCGTAGTCCTGAACGGAGGCGTAGTGCTGAGCTATCTTAACGTAATATTTCTCTGCTGATGGGTCTTCCTGTAACTCCAGGATGTGGACGGCCTTCTTCCACTGGCGAGCTGCGATCGCCGCCTCGATGGCTTTGAGGGTGCAACTGGGAACAAGACAACACACACACTTTATTATGAAAAAATGAGCGGTTTAACCATTGATATATTAAATTACTAGACTGAATATCACGTGGCTCCACACATGCGCCATTGATGGCAAAGGCAAAATAATGTAAGAACACATTCTCAAAGATTAATAAACTTTAAAATCTACTGAATGTTTAACACTGAAGCTGGAAGACATTTTAAATATCCAAAATAAATAAACGAAACAACAGAAACAACAAATAAATTGCATACTGAAGTTTCTGTAAACAAAACTGCTCTTCAAAAAAAGGGCTAGTTGAGATCAAAACACCAGACTGTGGACTTTTATCGTAGATTGTGCCAATTTTCGCAACAACCAAACAGAATAAAATATCTTCTGCCGTAGCTCGTTCAATTTGAACAAATTATGGCTCCCACAAGTGGCAATTATGTAAATTAAATTATTGTCCAATATCAAAAAGAAATTTGCTTAGTCCTCTCTTTAATCTAACCAAACTCGCAGAAACTAAACTGTTAATATGAGCACATCAAAACATCAGCAATTTTTCTCAGTTTTAATGGATTTAGCCATATTTTATAGAAATCAGACAAGAAATAAGGCCGTTACAAACATTTCTGTGAGAGATTTATGTTCATCCCGCATTGGAACAGTTTGGTTTTGCGGCTTTATTGCACATTAATGGCGCCTGCATGTGTGCTTCACTAGCTGTAGCGGCTAATTGGCGCTAAAATATACAGACGGGTTTAACTACCCGTTGGTCAAAGCTAAACTTCTTTATTCGTTCAAACTTTCTCTCCCAAACCTGGGCTATGACTAACTGTTTATATTTAGGATTTTTGGGCACGGTTAAAAATAATTCCTCTTATCTTTGTAATTGCGTTCTTGGTGAGGACTTAAAAAGGGATTTCTGGCTCCGTCTGCTGCGTTTATTTATCTTTCCTCCTCTCTCCTCTCCACCTGTCCATATCTACACCACCCACCCTGCTTCAATGAAATGATTGATGGCGGCGTCCATCTGCTTCTGCTGGACGAGGTAGTCTCCCCAGGCCTCCTCCAGATTCACCACCTCGGCAGGGAAAGCAACACGAGCCAGATCCACCGCTTTGGGAAGAGGGAGAAAACTACTTAGAATGAAAACTACAAAACTATAAGAAAAGATATGAAGATATTTGAAAATACCTTTCCTGAAAGCTCCACCTTTGCAGTAGCACTCCAAAGCTCTCTGGTTGTTCCTGACCTTCTCATATAAATCTCCAGCCTGGTCAGAAGAGAAGAACACGAAGATTATGGGAGTTAAATCCAACAGTTTTTCCTGTATTTTTTATATCTAGAATTCATTGCAGACAAATATCAAACGCTTAGTTTCCAGGGATGAAATCTGCAACTTATAACTGCAGGTCAGAAACATCAGATGATAAACCAAAGAAGTCTGAAATTCTTCATCAACCTCTACTTGAAAATCCAACATGGCTGCCCTGCTGGTAAAAAGTGTTAAAAGTATCTGGACGTTACTCCAGGATCCAAGTTCTGACTTCAGAGTTTGATGTAAGGCTATCAAACTCAAACAGCTGTTTTATTTACCTTAAAGGCACTTGCAAAACAAGTAAAAAGGTAGATCTTGTACTTCTCTCCACTTTCAGATGTCTAATCAAACACGGATGAAAGATTTCTTGAGAAGTTTTCATATAGACGTAGGGAAATGTGTAGAGAAATAACAGCCAGATGGAGTGGAGCTCAAAATAACAAGCAGAACTGTTGCTCTTGTGCTCAAAGCTTTGCTCTCCTGGCATCAGTTAGGAGAACAATACCTCACTAAACAAATAAATAAAAATCAACACCACTTACTCTCTCGTAAAACTCTCCCTTGATGAGGCTGGCAGCGATGCGGCTGACCGTCTCGGTGCTGTTGCAGATCTCCGGCCGGCTGATGGTCAGGCGGGCGGCTTTGGCAGGAAGTCCCGCCCTCAGGTACAGGTTGATGGCGCCCTGGAAATCTCCTTGGTTCTCCTTCACTTCGCCGGCGCGCTCGTCCTGACCCGTCTCCATCAGCCACTGGTAGTAGTTCTCACGCAGGCTGTTGAGCTCCGGGTGGCTCTGTTGTTCACCCAGGAAGGACAAACTGTGTTATCATTTAAAGCAGAAAGCTTGTAAAGCGACTGAAGGACTTGGACATTTCACGTATAACCAGGACTGATTAAATGGAACCTGCGACGTTGGGTTTCCATGGTGACAAGCAGGGCTGGGCGATATGGGTTAAAAATAAAATCTTAGTTTTCAACACCAGCTCCATGTTCAGATTTAAATAGATTTTTTCTCTTTCTGTCTGTTCAAAAAAAAAGAAATTAAGAATGATAGAAAATATTTTCAAAAAGTTATCTTTATTTTAATAATCACTTCTCTGACTTGTATGACTAATTCGTGCAATTGCTTAATTGCATAAATATAGGCATAAAATTACACAATTTACCAAAACTTCTGGAAATAGACTCAGTTGTTTGCTTTCCTGCTAATAATAATTTGATGCTGATATATTAAAATATGAAGTATTTCTTTATCTGTTAAACCGACACCATAGTACAACTTTACGAGATGCTCAATATTCCTCATTTTAAGTTTTTTTTAAATTATTTTTTGTGTTGGAGTTCTCAAAAAGTGACTACTTTATTCTCGTATTATTCCCACTTTATTGCGATATTACTGTGTTCTCGTAATACTATGACATTATTCTCGCAATTAGAACAAAAATAATCTTAGCCTGACCATATTTTTTGTCATAGAGTGGACCTGAATTCAAGATGGCCGCCCTCAGAGTGTTGTCATCACTCTGAAATACGGAAACCCAATGAGAGCATGGGTGAAAACAAAATCCTGATTTGAGAAAAATAAAGTCTTCAATAACAAAAAAAAGATTAATTAATAAAATCAATTTGTCACATTTAAAAAAAAACTATTAGCAATGAACTTCCTCCAAAAAATATGTTTAGTTTGGTTTTGGTGAGACCTCAGACCCAGTTATCTAAAAAAATCCTCTATATTCAGGTAGAAAAGAAAAACTTGATGCATTTAAATCCGGACTGTTTGCATGTATTCCTGTCAGGTAAGTTCACCTTGGCTTCGGCCACAGCAATGCAGTCATCCCACCTGTGGAGCTCTTGGTACATCTCTATGGCCTCATCAATGGCATTCTGCACATATACACAAAATCAAATCAAATTTTATTTGCATAGCACATTTCAGCAGCAGGGCATTTCAAAGTGCTTTACATCATAACAAACACAAAAACACAGAGACATGCAACATAGAATCAACAATCAAAACATTACATTAAGTCGAGTGCCATCATTAAATTCGTAATTGATTACGTTTCAAATGCAACTCTAAACAGGTGGGTTTTTAGTCGAGATTTAAAGGCACTCAGTGTTTCAGCTGTTTTAGTTTTCTGGAAGTTTGTTCCAAATTTGTGGTGCATAGAAGCTGAATGCTGCATCATCAAACATCAAACATATCAAATAACGGTCGTTATGAAGCAGCACAGCCAGATTGATTAAAAGCCTTTTTGGTTTGTGAGTAAATTAGCAATAACTGACCAATAAAACCATCTCAATTTTGGCAGAATGGATTAGATGGTTTTAATGTATCTTGAAATTGCAACTGTTAAAATACTGACTGGTTCAAATTATTTCTGTTTAGTCAGTCACACCAACCTGCTCCATGTAGTGCATCTCAGCCAGTTTAAAGTTCTTGTCCAACATGGCCATGTGGGCTTGGACTTGGTAAAATGACATCCCATCTTCTCCCTAATTAGACGACACATGTTCAAATATGAAAAGGCAGAACAAAAGCAAAATTCAGCTAAAATGCTACAGTTTCCTAATATGTCACTAGCATGTTGATTATCTTAATCCTTTTAGTAGGCAAATAACCTGATAAAGAAGGCTTGTTCTGGAGAATTTCAATTAGTATGACTTTCAACAACATCTAATTTCCCTTTGTGATCAATAAAGTATTTTCATTTTAATTGAAAAAGTTAAATTTAGCAAGATTGCTAAGATTAGCTACAAGGCTGTCAGTAGAATATTGATTATCGACTTACTACTTAGGAGGAAAACAAAATGTAAAAGCTAAATTTTAGCTTCAATTCTGTCAGTAGCATGTCATTGACTTATTCCATTTAGCAGGCTAACAACAGTGTATAAGCTAAATTTAGCTAAAATGCTGTCAGTTGATTATTGACTTACTACTTAGTAGTAACAAAAAGTTCAAGCCAAATTTAGATAAAATGCCAAGGACAGCCAAAAATACCTTAGCTTTTGAGGATTTGCTGTGTCATAGTTTCAGCTAGAAATGCTATTTGACTTTCAGTTTGTAGAGATGCTGATACCTTTTAGGGTTTTTCTACAACTTGCCTATAAGCGCCTCGTTATATTTCAGCGTGTGGGCTATCACTAGCAGGTTGACTAACATTAATTTACTCCATTCAGTAGGCAAAGATTAGCATTTATATCAAAATTAGCTAAAATGCTTAGCTTAAATCGTTATCTTGAGGGTAGTCAGGCGGTTTAAAACAAACCGTTTCCTGTGAAACTTTGTCTGCGATCTGATTGGTCTGGTGGAGGAACCGGACAGTTGAGACGTCACCCAGAGCAGCAAAACATCTGCAGAATGAGAATTTTAAAAAACAGAGAAGAAGAGAACGATCAAGAGAGATAAGAGGAGCGATGAAACAACAGTAAAGGCTGATCGAAGACCTGGAAACCTGCAAATTTAATGAACGGAGATAAATAACAGAATCAGTCTAATGAGCCTTCACATGCACCGCAAGTCTGAGAAACAGAAACCCCTTACAGCATTCGGCTACTTTATTACCAACTCTGTCTGAACAGTTGCATCAGATTAATGAAGAAGTCATAAAGAGAAGTTTAAAAAAAAACTCCTTCTTACTGACTCTTCCTCATTAACATCAGTTTCCCTCATTAAGGGCATCCACTCCAGAGTAAAAAAAAGGTTCTTTTCTCAGATTTTGGGATTTATGCAAATGGAGCCAAATCCTAACGAACAGCATATGCATTATTAATGACAGAGAATTCAGATTTAAGGAGTATTTTTTACAAGAGAGAAATAAAGATGGAGAGTGAGAAGGAGAGGATGATGGAGAATTAAAAACTGTCTGATGATAAATGAATTTGGAGGCTTGGACGCACCATCTGCTGTGTGCTTGTGTTTAATTTTGTATATCCGGACATTTCGGGGAATCTAATTATGCATTCTTATGAACAAAATATTTCTTTGTTATGGGGGGAGAATCCAGTTTTCCCAGAACATTTTCTCCAGAAGATGTTAAAGAAAAACAAAGACATTTAGAAACACAGGTTTGCGTATTTCTGTTGACCTGCTGACCTTTCTGCGATGTGCAGCTGCCGCGCCTCTAAAGCCAACCTGCTGAGTGTCTTCCACATGGCCTCAGTCTCTGGTGACATCTCCAGCGTTTCCAGAAATGCTGTTGCTCTGGAAACAAACAGAAGAACGACATACAACCTGAAACTCGACAAACAGTCAGTTAAGAACGCCCCGAGTCTTCTGTTGGGTCTCTCATCCAAGCATAAAAATCCTGTGCAGCTGCTGCAGACGGTTTTCAGCTCTACTTTCTTCTTTTATTGCGATTTGTAAACAAATCCTGGTGTAAACAACTGTGAAGCTAAAATAAGACGTATGAACATTACTGTAAGGAACTGTTACTGACAGATGGTAAGAGATGTGGCGGTTGAGGTAAAGCTAATAAGAGTAATTTTTAAAGGGGACCTTTTATGCAAAATTCACATTTGCATAAAAGGCACTTGTGTACTTTCATTTGGGTCTTAACTGCTTCTGAAAACAGCACAAGTGATTAAAAAAAATACAACCAGTCGTTTTTAGGCAACAGGTCAACGATTTTTGGTGTCTGGAAAACAAGCTTCAAAAATCTCCCGAACGTAACGTGACAAATCAGCAGGAACTATCCCTCCTAGTTACCCCAGTTGAGCAGAGCCCGTTACCCAGCAATCTAGAAACCACTTGCTGCATTCCTTTTGGTTTTGCAGGAGGCTCTACTAATGCTTTTCAAAGATGTACGGCTGTATAATTGCACATTTGTTTGCAGCCATTTTCAAGTGGGAGTGTAAACCTTGAATTGGGGGATGTGACCATCAGTAGCTTATTTGGATTTAAAGTGACAGCAGCCCCAAAAACAGCTAAAAATAGTCAGAACTGAGCAGACGAAAATCTGCAAAATAACGTAATGAAGATGTTTTGTATAATCCGTAGACTTATTCTAACCTGTTCAAGAAAGCATAAAAGGTAATTTTAATGAAACCCAAGAGAGTAATCGTAAAAACTTCAGCTGCTCCTTCTTTGAAATAAGAGGTCAGTTAATTATTTCCCCCGTTCGATGAGGAGCCTTCAGAAGACGCTCCTCATGGAGGTGTCCAAGTCACGACATGCTGAGGAGACGCATTACGTCTCCCAGCTGGCCTGAGAGGGCTGCAGAAAAACAAGAGGAGCAGGAGGAAGCTGAGGGATAAAAGGACATCTGGGTTCTTATGCGCGCCCTGCTGCGCCGCAGTGATTCACACCGAGGGACGGACGGATGTTTACGCCGCGCCACACTCATCATTAGAGCCATCTTCTTCTTTTATTCTTCCAGGAAGCGAGGACCGGATCTACCTGTCGTAATCTCCGTCGTCGGTGGCGGTACCGAACTCGATAAGGCCTTCGTCCAAAGTGTAGGCCACCGCGTTGCCGCCCTCCGTCACTATGACGTCTGTCTTTCCATCGGCTCGTTCCAGATCCACGATGTCTCCCTGGAAGAAAAATATCAACTTTATTCACCAAGTCTGTGACACAAGCAAGAAATTTGATTTCAGCTCCTCTTTGCTCTCAGCTGGAGACATTTTAAATACAAACATGTTCATTCTGGATATTTGGCGGATTGATAACATGCATTCATATTGTATATCATCCATTCCATACTGATACGTAGGCCGGTCACAATAAATCAGTTAATTGCACAATAAATTTAAACAAGCTCAGTAATTTCCATTTGCATGATTTATTGTTTTCTCTCTTTCTACCAAAAACTGGATGATAAAAGTCTTCAGTCTGGTGCTTTGGTCTCAACAAGAATAATTTATATAAATAACAAAATCAAACAAAAGAAATTTTTTTTTCAATATAAAACATATGAAACTGTAACAAAAACTGCAGGCATACGATAGTCTGACATCACTTCACAAGAACCTACAAAATAAAGAAACACCAGCGCATATCTAATTCAGGTTAAAGAATTACAGCAGAACATAAAGAGTGACACTGAATATAGAAAGAAATATTTGGGCAATTCTTAAAGAAAAAACACATAGAAATGCTTTAAATGATGTACACATAAAATACGATTCGGCTTTTCCTGTTTTGGCTGAGTCAGATTTAACAAAATTATTTGTGGGCTGAACTTTTGTGCGTCCCAAAAACAGATGGAGTCATGAGGAGAAACGTGAACTAGCATCTCAAAAGATCAGCCAAGAAGGTGTGTGCACCCACCCTGATGGGGCACATGGTGATGCTCTCTGGGCTGTCGATGCTGTACCAGATGCAGATGCTGCCGCGGTTCTGGGCGACCACCACGTCGCTGCCGGGCACCCACTGGACGTACGAGCAGAAACTGAGCAGCGTGGTTTTCACCCGGGACTCGATGTCGTACAGGTTGAGCTGAGGAAGAACGAGAAGACGAAAAACACAAGATTCATCCTCAACAAGCTTGAAAACAATCCGCAGAGGACTGCGTTGAAAGAAGCAGGGTTTGTACCCTTTGCCACTATAAAATTCGAGCACTTTAAAAGGTAATTTTTATACTCAAGGAAAATTTTATGTTTGGAAATGTCACACTCTATACAAAACAGAACAAAACATTAATTTAACAAAAAAAAAAATGCAATTTCAATAACTTCAACATTCAAAATATAAGATGATCAATAAGTCACTGAGGCATTAGGAATAATAAATATTCGTTACCCAGAAACAATACAAACAAATTGTGTTAAGATAAATGATTACATAAATTAAACGCATAAAAATAAAGCAAAAAGGAAGTTTACAAAATAAAATCTCTAAAAAATGTTTTCTGGCATTTAGCAAATATGAATGATTATGGAAGTTTAGTCTGATTTAACTTCAGACAGTAACAGTGAAAAAAGTCTGTCTTTGTATTAAATGTATGAAAGTATCCATAAATTTAGGCTTTTAATGAAGGTTTAGATTACAGAACTGTACACAGTTTGAATATCAAAAAAGTACTTTACAAACATTGAAATCACCGAATTGAAATTCAAGCATTTTTATTGATTTAAATCAAACTTCTGAAGCCTTAAAAGGGGAAAATTAAACTAAACTGTCACACTTTTCACACACACACCCTTAAGACATTTTGTCAGATCAGATAAAATTATTAGATTTAATAATTTGGCATAAACAGTGCAGTACCAACATAAAATAGAGATGTAACAAATGCAGATTTTAGCAAATTTTTTTTCATGAGATAAATCATGCAAAAACTACCTAGCAAGTCGTTGCTAGGCAACCAAAGAGTGAGTGAGTTGCTAGGTAAGCAAGGAGTGAGTGAGTTAGTTGATTCCACCAACTTTGCTTAGCTTTCCATGAGAAGTTGGACGGCTGAAGCCTTTTCTCTGCCTACATCTCCCAGAATGCTGTGCGATTCTGGATTGCAGTTCAGTGAACATTGTACATACTGGATATTGAATATTTTATCAGATGTATTATTTATTGATATTGATGACGTGTCTACATATATATATATATTGCTATTGATTTATAGCATTACTATTTATTGTGTCGCTAGAATAGTTTTCCAAATGAAATTACGACATGAGCTAGTTTTTAAGAAATGCCGATTAGCTTAGCAGGTTTGCATTCACTATTTTGCACTCTAAGAATTTAAATAATCCTCTTTAAATTCTTATTCTGCTATGTGAAAAACAAACTGAATCTAAAGCTTAGAATGAAGAAAAGTGGAAAGCCTCTTCAGTGATCTATAATGGTCAGTTTATCCCAACTGTCCATCCTAATTCCCGGGTGACCAAGCTGCTCCCATGCAGAGCCTCCAGGCATATTGTGGGTGATGGATGCAGCTCTGACAGCAGACAAGCCCCAACTAAGGATGAATGTTTTTTTCCTGCTATAACCGTCTGTCATTTGCCCTCTCTAATTTACTGCCTGCAGCTCTTTATCTCATTGTTTCCAGTCTTTCAGCCTCTCGGGGCGCTGAGGTTTCACTCTCACCCGCAGCTTCTTGTCCCTGAATAGCAGTTTGCGTCCGGTTTCATTGAGCTCCAGCCAGTCAATCTTGGAGTCGTGGCTGATGGTTCCCAGGTTGTAGCCTCCAGCCAAGTCCACTGAGGACGGAAAAAACAAAAACAACCAGCAGATTAACTGAGGGGCAGCCAGACTGCCAGCACAAGGCTAAAAACTGGGTTCAGGATTAAAAATCAGCCAGTTGTCCAGTGGGGGAAACAAACATTAACTGCTCCGTTAGCTTGTTGCTCTGTTAGAATTCAGTTTTTCTTTAATTAAAACGTTGCATTGTTCACTAACTCTGCTTGTCTTGGATGGAAAACATAATAAATTCAGTTTCTGAACACTTAAACATTCTTATTTTGGGAGTGTTTTAGTAAAAAATAACTCTATGATCTAGTTCTGCTTCGACATGAATGAATTTTGGGGATAAAAAGCCAAATATTATCACCTTAAAAAAACTGCACATTGCTGCTAATCATATTGAAACACGAAAAAACCCTAAAAAAAAAAATCATCATGGAATTTTCTGTACTTTTTTAATTTGACACATTAAATATTGCTAATGAACATCAAAACAGTCCTGACCCTAATGGACATTTTCATTTTCTTTCTACTGCATTGAAATGATCCAAACGACCTTGTTCTTTTTAACACACTTCCTGTTTCTTACCAATTGCAATGGTCTTTAAGTCGATCAGGTAAGCAAGTTTCTTGTTGTCTTCCACTCCTCTCTGCTTCCTCTCATTGAGACGCACACTGGAGTAAAAAACACTGATCAGTTGTAGGTGACTGAATGCTTTACATGCAAGAACGAAATCTAGATGTTGATTGTCTGGGTTTCTGCAAAGTTCAATATCGCCATCTAGTGGACAGCCATGCAGTTACGCACCAAAAAACTGCTACAGCTTAATTCATTTTTTTATCTTAATGCCCAAAATATTCCGATTCTGCTGATAAAACTGCTTGTTTTCAATGTTTCAAATTACAGTATGGCTTTTAATCTTCAGTTCTGACCAGTGTGTTAATTGTGCTGATGTGTGTTTTAGCGTTCAGATGCGTTTCCTGCCTACCTGAGGAGGTGTGGATTCATGAACTCGGTTCTGACTGACCCCAGAATCTCGTTGTTGCTGTACTCCACCAGGCTCAACTCCCCGGCATTAAAAATCATGCACACCTGAAAGCACAGATTTTAATTCAAACAACAGCGCAGTTTTATAAACTTAGCTATTGTTTTTTTCATCTTACATCACTGTAGTTTTTGAATAAATAAAAATATATTCGTACACTTACAGTTTCATTTTCAAAAAAGAACTTTTCATTTCCTCCAGAACCCGGCCAAGGCACCTGAAGAAGGAAATAAAAGGAAATCCATTAATCTGACACAAAACTACCCATTGTTTTTTATATTGAGTTTTTAATTTTAATATATTACTTTTCCCCCGTTTTTTAATAAAAAGTTTTATTACTTCATTTATTTTGTAATTAAAAGTACGCTCCAAGTGTTTAATTTTTATATTTAAAATATTTATTAGTAAAACTGTCCCTTTTGTTATTTTAATTGTACTTTTTTTATCTATTTAGTTTAACTAGAAAATATGATTTTATTTGTTGCAAATAAGTGCAATTTTTAATATTTAATTTATTAATATATTAAAATATTAAGTAATTATTTATTTTTAATTTTAAAAGTGCCCATCTCTTTTTATTTTTACTTCATTATTTTTTTCATTAAAATATTACTTATTTTTTTATAAAAAAAAGTGCCCAGTTGTTTATTAGTTTTTATTTCAATATATATTTTGTTTATTTACTTAACTAAAAGGAACTTCTTGTTTATTATTTTAACTTCCCATTTCTTTTTAAATATTATTTATTTCAATATGTTTATCTGACCATTTTATTTTTTGATTTAATTTATTAAAACTTCTTTTATTTCTTCATTAACACTCTGAACAATTTCTTTTATTATTTTTCTTAAATAGTGGCAATACTTTTTTTTTTAAATAAAACAAAACCTTACCTATGTCTGTCTATCAAACCTGCCGTTTGTCAAAAAGCTCAAAAATGACAACAGAATAATAAACTATGTAAAAGACAACAGACGGGTTCAGCACCTCGCTTAGTTTGCTGGTCAGCAGGTCGCCGAGCAGAAGCGTGTCAGACGTGTGAGCCACCAGGTAGCGATCTTTTCCCATGATCTTCACTTCTTCTACCTCATGGCCGTAGTAGGACTTCAGCACCACCCGGGTCCCGGTGGACAGGTTCCTAACGATCACCTGGGAGGAACCAGCGAGACATGAGACATAGACAGAGACGATGATGGTAAATGCAGTTGCATGTTTCATCTCCGTAGCAACAGAAAGGTTTGTGCTGGCCGTCGGGTTTCTACCTGACTCAGCCCAACGTAGGTCATCTCAAACTTGTTCTTATAGATGGCTCTCCTCAAGCAGCAGTCAAACAGCTCCACTCCGCCACACAATGTCCCCTACACAAACACAGCCACCAAAGAAACACAAAGAATGTTTCAGAAAACATCTTACTCTTGCGTTAGTTGCCTAACTACGGCGGCACGCAGCAGCCTCACAGCACAGAGGCGAGATCCGTCTCTCTTCCAGGCCAAGCTAGTGATGGTGTAGAGGTTGGAGATCTCTTTGGGTTTGGCCTCATCCCACATGCTTCTCCTGGGAGCCCAGTTAAACACCCGCAGTCTGCAAGAAAATCACCACGAAAAACCTCAGAGACTTCAGAGATAATCTGTAACAAAAAAAGAGCTACACTCCAGCGTAAAAACTTACTTTACCACTTTATAACAAAACTTTTTAAAATCTAAAATTCATGCTTCAAGAAAGTGATAATTTATTACATAAAATATATTAAAAAGTAAAACATTTCATATTTAGAAACGGCATTAATCAATGCATGCACTCATGTTAGAGGTGAAACTATTCTAATTTTCTGACCAATCATCAATATTTAAAAATCCAATTTTGGCCAAATTAGCTTAGCTTATCTATTAGCTTATTAAAAAAAAAAAAAAAAGAAACAGGAAAAAAAAAGTTATTAAAGGATCTGAAAATTTGCTAAATATAGCAACAAAGACATTATATGGCAACAATCTGGTGTTTATTGTTAACCACGCAGGAGTAGGCCTGTCCCAAAAACAACTTGATGTACCATTGTTCCAATAAAACCTCAGAAATTGTCTACAAAAAATTTTGAAATTTCTGAGTTTGAAAAGTTGAAAATTGATCTCAAAACACATTTTGAGATTAATTTTGCATATTTTCTACAAAAGATTTAGAAATTTTGTGAGCTTGTAAAGTCAAAAATATTTGGCTTTTGGAAATCTTTTGAGTTTTTCAAAGCAAATTTTCAACTTTTCAAAGTTTTTTCTAGAAAATGTATGAGATTAATCTCAAAAAGTCTGAGTTATTTCTTGCAAATTTTGCACTTTTGGAGCTCAGAAATTTTCAGAATTTTCTGTAAAATTTCAGTTTTTTCTTTCAAACTATCCACTTTTGGAAGTTCACAATTTTTCAATTTTGTCTAGAAAATTTCTGACATCAATCTCAAAATTTCTGAGTTTTTTTTTTTTGGTGTAAATTTTGATTTTCTATCTAAAATGGCCCTAATAAATTCTTGTAGGATAGAAAGTACAAATAAGGAGAAATTGTAAACACAGCTGACAAATAAGATGTCGGCTTTACGTGTGCTGACATTCATTCTGAACTACAGATACAGAAGAAGTGTACTATTGAAAAAAAGCCTCTCTAATTCTACGTTTCCATAGCAACACAACAAAAGCCGACTCAAACTGACCGGTCGAAGCTGCCGAACACCACGGATTGGCCGCTGGGGCTGGTGGCCGCCACTGTGAACTCCCTCTCCGATTGGTCTCGGCTGTAGTCGAAGTTCTGCAGAACCTGGCCCTCCCTGCTGTACGCCACCACCTTCTTATCGCAGCCGGCCGCCATGATGCTGTTAGCGCCCCAAGCTAGCGCGTACGGAGGGCACGGGTGGGTCAGCAGCTTACCCTTAGGCGCAACAAGACGGACACAGAAACGTGAAAACCTCTGAGGAAGTCAAGAAAGCACCAGGGCGCATTAGGGCCATTGTACATAGAAAAAAGAAAAGATGAGCAAATTTCTGCCAAAAGACTCAGAAATTTTCAAAAAAAAAAAAAAAAAAACTTGGAAATTTCTGAATTTGAAAAGTCAAAAATTTGCTAGAAAAAACATGACTGATTTTTGTATGACATGTATGATTTTTTTCTAGGAAATTTTCAACCTTTCTTTTGGGCAGAAACTTACTCCTCCTTTTTGTTTTCTATCTAAGGCCCTGATACGCCGTTGTAAGAAAGTCCAGTAACCGATGAATATGCAGATTTAATCTGAAATTACCTGAGACTCCCCTGAGCCTTGATCGTCGAAGAAGTAGCGAACGACCGTCCCGTCGGCGTGACCAGATAGGATCCCCTTACCAGAAACACTGACACGAAAAGAGATTTTTACGTTATCTTTTTCATCCAGGGCCAAAGATGTAAAACAGCTGGATAATTTCTGTAATACATTAGGACTAGAAATATAATATTCTTTATTGTTTCAGAACATTCAAGGTGTCAGTTCCACATTAATTAGAAATTTAGCTAACAGTTGTCTTAGTAATCAATTATTCTGATGACAAAAAAGTGGCACATTCTACAAATGTGTCATTTAACATCTTGAGCCTTTTTTAATACAATATTAGAAATACACTAAATGTAAATAAAAAACTCATCTCCTTTTTTTACATGGGAAAATTAATAAATTAATAGAATAAAATTCCTGTAGTGAACGCTTGATCATTTGTAGCAAATAATGCATCTGCAGCTAAAAAAATACTTCTATCTAAAATAAAAAACATCTATATTTTTTGTACAGTTTTGGCTTAATTAATGCTGTTCATTCAGCGAACTGCCTTTTTTTGAGTCTGTATAGCGATTAATCGGTTGCTAAGTTAGTTTCAACTTTACAATTAAAACACTAAAAACTGGTTAAGCTGTGCAAATGTTTAAAAAAAAAAAAAGGCTGACGTGAATTTTAAATTCCCAAACAGTAATTTCTGAATATTCTCCACCTCATTTATCACCCAGTGAAATACGAAGGGATGAATTACACACTGAGACTCCAATTAATGGTAAAATTTTCCTACGTTTCTTAAGTGAGATTAACTTAAAGGCTTTACCAGGGTACTAATAACAGTAGGGGGCGCTGTGGGGATTAGACATTTACTTAGCCGTCAGAGAGACGACGCAGGACTCGGTGGTGTAGATGGTGGAGGATTTATTCGTCTGGGTGTTGGCCACACGGACCTGAGAAGAAAAGAAATCACAACTTCATTACTTTCTTTGTTTTTTGCAAAATGGTAACATTTTAATCAGTGGAATATAGATCTAATTTATAGAATATGAGTTGTGCAGAATCGATAAACTAATAATTTATTCATCTTTCTCAAAGAAACCAGAAGATTGTGGGTCATTTTTGCACATTCTTGTTTTAATCCAAGTTTAAATATACAAAATTAATGACATAAATTTTGAAAAGGTGTTAAAATGACGGTGACTTACCTTGCCATCAACTAATCCATAAACAATAACACTTTCTGCAGGCCACAGAAGGCGAGTCACAGCGCTCTGCAACAGAGTTGGTAAAGTTAAATACTCTTTAGTTTCAGTTTCTCTTTGTTGCAGAAACTGAAATTTTTAGCGGAGTTGCTCCATTACTGGGACAAATGTCTCTAAAAACAACAACAAAAAAACACTTTTAGGGACTAAATTTCATACATTAAAGTAGAGCTTAGAGTGGCTTTCAAATTTAAAACACAAATATCAGCAAAAGTGCTTGTGGACAAAA
This sequence comes from Girardinus metallicus, assembly GCA_903067095.1. Lineage (NCBI taxonomy): Eukaryota > Metazoa > Chordata > Actinopteri > Cyprinodontiformes > Poeciliidae > Girardinus > Girardinus metallicus. Next base: position 51,234 of record CAEGAE010087681.1, on the reverse strand, counting down.
AAAAAAAAAGCATAAATCATTTAAAGAAAATTGTTGTAACCTTAACAATAACCTAATCCCGCAATAATTTGATGAAACAAATTAAGTAGCCAGAAAAAGGCTGTGTAAATAATTTTACATCCAAAACCTTATTAATGGGTTTTTACATGTTTGCCTCATTAAAACAAAGGCAAACAGTTTGCAAATTCCTTTAGACTCAGTTTAAAAGAATAAAAAATAGAATGAAGTTGTGTTTGTTATTAGCGGTAACAGAAGGATTTGAAGAGAATTAAAAGCAGATTTGCACCAAATTCAGATTTTTCAGTAAAAGTCGTGGTTATTAGAAGATAAATACTTTGTGTTGTACTTAATTAGGGATGAACAATATAATAGCATTAATTAGCTTGAATTTTAGTCATTTTTTAACAGATTGGTCCAGTTTTTCCATGTTGTCGAAAGGGTAGGGAAATATATTTAATATAAATAACATCAGTTATTTGCTGTAGCAGCAATATTAATATTGGATATCAATATCATTCAAACTTTTATGTCGGTGCATCCCTGTACTTCATATTTTCCACTGTGGGAAGATTTTGAAATGTTTTCCTATAAAAGCTCATCTTCTCTTCACTCACCGTCTGAACAAATTTGTTGCAGATGGCTTTCTTGTCCCCCCTATGAAAGATGAAACCTTATGAAAAACTGGTCCACACATTATTCATTATTCATGCAAAAATTAAATACTTTTCCAAAAATACAAATAAATACAGAGTTTCACTATGAATCATTTCAGATATTTCTAACGCGGACAGGATTTAACCTTTTCCTACCACACTTTTTCCTTCCAGTCAATTTTCTATACCCATGCGTGGATGCAGCAGTCTGAGCATATGTCAAAATATTTTAATTTTGTAAGACACTGAATTTTGGGTTTTCATCTTAAAACATTGTATTTCGATTGATCGGCAAACACAAACCAAGTGGAAGCAATTTACCATTCTTCCCCGATTCTGTAGACGTAGATGATGTTGTCCGACTGGCCAATAGCGACTTTGATGGAGTCCGGCGAGAAAACCATGTCACTGACCACGTAGCTCTGTTTTCCATACTGCCAAATCACACAATACCTACATGTTAATGTGGTAAACTCTAACAAAGCCTGATTAACAACAGACAACAGAGCAGATTGCTGATTTTACATCAGATGTAAAACATAGAAATATAAAATTAACTCATTTCCACTTTTCAAAGACGGTCATTCAGGTGCATAATGGGTTTTCATTAGCTGTAAACCATAATCACCATTTACAGACATAAATGGCTGAAATATATCCCTGTTTTTTAAAAGAATGTATAAATTGATGTTTGCTGTTGAGCAAAACTGTGTATCTCCATGTTTTTTATTTTTTTGTTTCTTGTTATAATCACATTTATTGATCACACTTTGCACCTGTCAGGGGTTTTATTGATACATTTCCAGTGAAAAGTGCCAAAAAGAAGAAGCAGCTTTAACCAAATAGTTTAAATTTGTACTTATATATTTAGAGACAAGATCTATCTGAAAGTGTATAATTCATGTTAACATTTAAATATGGTTAAATTGTCATTCCTAATGACAATACCTGCCCTTGGACGTGTATATGATCTGCTTTTTTGTGTTTATCGTGAATATTATGACAAATTTATATAGTATTTCACCTAAAGTTGTTTTTTAGGCAAAATACTATCGCCTAAAATTTCATAACATATGGAAAAATAATGTATTTGAATGTGTTTTAAGTATCACCTTCGGGTCAAGAGGCTTTGTGGAGAACTTGTCTCTCCTTTCTCCATGCTCATCATAGAGTAGCACCACTCTGTCCACGGTGCAAACAGCAAACTTGCTATTGTTCGGTGCCCAGGCCATGCATGTCACTTTGGCAGCACCATCCTATGCAAAAGAAATAAAATAATAATTTAAAAAAGACCCACACAACTACTGAACAATTAAGTTGCTTTTTAAGCGCTAACAGAAATGCTAACTAAACCGGATGATAACAAACCACAATTTTAATAGTTTCCAAGTCACTAAATAAACTAATTTTCATCGAAACAAAGCAAAGTCAAATATCTATCCATGTTATGAAAATACACTCATACGGAGAGAATAAGCCGGTTTAAATTGTATTTTGTTGATGTAACGTGTAAGCTAGCCACATTTTAACTAATCTCGAGCATCTGCTAACGGTAGCTAACCTGCCCGACTTCAAAACTTACCTGTGGGGTTAAAAGTGTCTTAATATGCTTCAGCTGCATTCTGAAAATAACTACAGGAACCCCAAAGACATGTTATCAGCGCCGAAATAATGCTTTAGAACTCGACCATTTCTCCGTCCAGCTCCAGGAGAGAAGCAGCAGCTAGCAAGGACGACATCTTAGTAGTAAACAGAGCTGCGATCTCCTTGGTTACCGCTCTGGGAGAGGAACCGTGGTGCGTTTAAATCAGGCGGAAATTTAAAAACTTCTCGATGGCTAGGTTTTTTGTTTCCGAAGATGTTCATAACAAGCAAATGTTAAAAGATACCGATAATAAAGCTGATTAAAGCAAGCTTTAAATTCTTTAAATTCGTTGTCGAGAAGTCTTCCCTTTTACTCAGAAGACTAAATAGATTACAAAGTCGCATAATAACAGGTAACATAGTGTCAATTATTTTCTTCGATCTAGCTTATTAGCTATTAATGATACTCAAATATTTAAGTAAATGAAATTCACTATTCAAATTTATGGGAATGGCTGAAATCCGAACGGAAAAAAAAAACACAACTGGAGATGCCGGGGATTGAACCCGGGGCCTCATACATGCAAAGCATGCGCTCTACCACTGAGCTACATCCCCTTCCACGTTCAACTCACCGCCATTACTGGTTATATATACGCACCACTGCTCACATTCATTTTGATTTTCATCAGGATTTCAGCTTTTGAGACGAACGCCCGAGATCCAATAACAATCACCGAGATTGTCCAAAATAAAAAAATCAGTGGACATACTTACAAAGTTTTGTGATACAGAGCGAAAGCAGATATTTTAAAAACATCCAGTATTTTTGAGAAATTCTAATTTAAAGACATATATTTAAGAGTGTTTAAATAATTAAGTTATTTTACAAAACAGAGCTTTTCCTTTATATGAAATTAGATAAAACAGCAAAATTAAACTCACTGAAAGAACTGTTAAATGTCAATTCGACTCTATATCGCCATCTACTGGCGATATAGTAGATATAGTTGGTTTGAATGAATCTTCTGTCTTGATGGCATCAAATGAATAGAATTTCTGCTTTATTCCAAGATGTGAAGGTTATGATAAACATAAATCATGCACAAATTAGAGGATGCAGGGTTATTTCTACACATTTTTAAAGGACAGACAATGTTTCATATCTGTCTCCTATCAATACACACAATGTTATAAAGTCTAAGACTTTTATTGTTGTCAGTACGTTGCCGGTATATAAGTTGTAGGTGTTTTTATGTTTACAATCTTTGTATTAAAAAAATTATAAACCCCAAAACAATTTCTTGTTAACCAATCAACTTGTGTAAAACTGAATGTGCAAACTTTTCAGTTCCACAACAAGCATTTAACCTGAATAATCTTGTTTACTGCAACAATAATTGTGTCCACAGCATGACCCAGACACCGTTATTCCTCCAGCAGCATCACTGTCTCTGTGATGTCGCTGCTTTTCTCCCCGAAGACATCCACAGATTGGATTATCTGGGAGGGCTGCAGCTTGAACTAAGTCATCACATTTAATTTGGCCTTTTTTTTCCCCCTCTTTCCTCCTTCCTCCTTTCTCCTTCTCCTTCTCCTCCTCACTTCTTCAGTCATTTTCTCTCCACGGACGAACTTGCTCCGAAGTTTCAGCATATCCACTCGTCTGACAGCTTCAACTGTTGTTTTCTAAGAGACTTTGGTGTGTCTTTGAGTGCTGTACACGATGCGAGCTGTGATGCTAGGGGGTTTAAATGTGTATGGTCGATTTATAAATATACATATATATTTATAAATAAACAGTTTAAAATCCTGACGGCCAAAAACACACAAAGTATGAGCTAATCAACAGAATGCAGTTGGGTAAGTAGACCGAGCTGCTAATGGGATTACAGGACTATTTCTAGGCTGCAGAGTAAGCGCAACACACAGTTTTATTCATTCACGAGACTGTTTCAGTGTGCAGAAATGCACAACTTTAAATTTTTACATTTAAATCTGCAAAATCTGATTTTATACTCATATGATGTTCTGAATATAAACTATTTAAACAGTGGGAAATGAGTTTTGTAATATTCTTTGGCAGTAAATGCTCGATTTTTTCACAAACAAACTTAAAGAATTCATGACTGAAAAATTTTAACACAATCATATTGAATATTTATTGTGTAAAAGTCCAGTTTCCTTGAGTTTCACACAATAAATTTTATTCCAGTTTGATAGAGAAAACTGGAGTAAAGTAATCAATTCAGGGTTTATCTGGTGATTTGCAGGTGAGGAAACTCATAAATACGATTTAATAACAAAGTAACAGACAAGAGATTAGAAAATCCCCCTTTTTTATTTAGTTGAATTTCATCACAGTCATTATGTACAAGGATGAAACATTTTTTATCATATTCAGGTCAAGAACATCTTTTTGCTCTTCATAAGAAATCAGTCACATCCGGTAGATTGTTTAACCAGCCAACTAAAAATAACAAATAAAAAAATAATTTTTCTGGAAGCACATCAGCTCCATGAATATTTAATGTTTTTAGCGAACAGAGTGGAGATTGACTCACTGAACCCTGATTCAAAGTAAACACACTGACTTCAGTCTAACTTCACCACCATTTGTTGTAGCATAAATAAAAACAAAAGTGCATCTAAAGTTAAATCACTTCATAAACCTTCAATCAGTACCAATACACCATTTCGATTGACCATTTCTGTTTTGTTTGCTTCCTGGCATGTAGAGTTAAATTTAGATTGGGTCAATGATGATTAATATTAAATCATTTTTCAGTTCTGGCTATTAATAAAAACAAATCCAAGATGACTTCCTGTTTGCAGATGGAGAAACATGATGCAGATATTTTTATCTGACCTGATTTAATGAGATGTTTGCAGCTCTGCGTTAGTTTAACGCACCTGACTGGAAAACATGAAGCCTGAGCTGCTGGGAGAAAACATGAGCTGACAGGATCTGAGGAGAGAAAACAGCAAATACTAAAACTTCACCGAAAAATGTGAAAGTGTTAACCAAATAAACTACTTAAAACTAGCTTCTGCATCATTTATGTTAGTGATTCGTCTTGGTTTCCCTCCTCCTGTGCATAAAAACTATTAAATATGACTGTGAGGGTGAAACCAATATTACAGTACTTCCCAGATAATTATTGAAAATTACAATATAGCATGAAAGAAAATACAGTGACATGAAAAATGTGAGGAAAACTGTTACACAGCCAAAAACGGCAATTTTTTCTTATTATAAGTGGTAATTGGAAGTTTAAGAAATACATTTTATACCTGAAAAATAACAGGTTTATTTTCCCAACACGGACAGAGTACGACAGAGTATTTGGGCCTTACTAAGAAAAATAATAATTTTGAGAGTAAAATCATAATATTACAAGGATAAACTCATATTACCAGAATAAAGTCTTAATAAAATGACAATGAAGTCGCAGCAGATTAAAGATGCAATAAAACTAGAATAAAATTGTAACGTTAATAAAGACAGATTATCACAATGAAGTAATGCTAAACAAGAATACAGTTGTAAAGTACAACTTTATTCGTAATAAAACGAGAATAGGGTCATAATATTAGCAGAATAAAGTCATATTACTGGAATAAATTTATATATATAAAAAAATGAGAATAAAGTCATAACATTACTAGAATAAGGTTGGATATCAGGAGAATGAAGTAGTAATTTTGTGAGAATTCCTCCTCAAAAAAAATTAAATTAGGTATCTGGTTATACTTTTATGAACAATAAAATACTTAATCTTTTAATTTAACACAACAGCATCAAGTCATTATCAGTAGGACTTAGAAATGATTAACAAAGTGACTGTTTCCAACATCAGATCCATCAAAACTTTTTTCTCAATGAAAAGACTAATCCTGTGATCTTACAACTTTCTTCTGCTAATCTTATGATTTTATTCTCGTAATTAAAAAAAACATTTTAGTCTGGCTCTAATAGATTTGAAACTGGTCAGAACCCAGATGAACGAGGTTTCTGCCAGCACTTAAATGCATCACAGCTTGCAGATAAGTGAGAACACATGGATCCAAAAACGAGCAGAATTATGCTGCAATTTAAAGTAATGAGTGCAATAATTTGTCTCAATTATCAACTGTTAATCTGGGGTTTTAATGTGATAAATTTTTGATCCATAATGACATGATTAGCTTATCGTGTCAGTAACGGTCATGTATAGAAACAGACTTTTAAAGCTTTGAGTAAACCTTGTTTTCTTCAAGATTTGATATTTTTCTGTCTGTGTTCTCCACTTTGATCGTAATGTAACCCAGTTGAATCGATGTTTTGATCTCACTGTGAAGAGGGATTTTGTCCATAGGTTTTAGTCCAGCGGGACCCAAAGTGGGTCCTGGAGCGCCGTCATCCTGCATGTTTTACTTCTCTCCCTGGCTTAACGCACCTGGACCAAATGATGGCTCGTTAGAGGCCTAAGAAGAACATCGACATGCTGAAAAGGTTGTTATTATCACAAGGGAGAGAACTGAAATGTGCAGGATGACGGCCCTCCAGGACCGACGTTGGGCACCCCTGTTTTAGTCTATAACTTTACTCAACATTTTGTTTGAAATATTAATAACATAATCATAATGTCTGCATGTTAACTTACAAACTATAAGATTAACTTAGAAGAATATTACAAACTTGTTCTGCTTCTCAAACAAAGGTCCACTTTTTACGTGCTGGAGTGACGGAGCAAAGAAATTCCAAGTTAAAAATGAAATGTTAAATATTTTTTCTCTGGTCTTCAAGTTGCATTAAAGCATCTTTCAGGGAAATCACTCAACATTTAAAAGATGGAACCAGATACTTGTTGAACAAAATGACGATTTGAAGGAAGGAAGTACGTCAGTTTTGTTTTTAAAAAACGAGTAGAGACCAAAACATACAGTAAGGGATCTGAATGGTTTTCATTTGGTTGCTTTCCAAAAACAAATGGTAATTAATATAATCAAATCATTTTTAGCTCCTCCTATGAGAATAACAAAAAATTGATAATTTTCTCTAAATAATAAAAATAAGAAAAAGTTTGAGTCTGGAATCATAAAGCACCAAATAACTCAACAAGAGAATTTAGTGTTTTGTGAAAACTTGATAATCAGGTCAGTCATCGTGGTTTTTCACGACACAAAAGCAGCAGAAAATGTTCAAAACAACCCAAAAGATGAGTTGCTTCATTCAGTTTAATGATCTAAAATAAAGCTGTGCACGATTGTGTCGGTATATAAAACATATCCAAGGTCTGAACTTATTTTCTGTTTGTTTAAACTCCCAAACTAAAGCCAGGTTTGCTGCCTGAGCTAACACAAAAGGAGACAAAGCATTTTTTTCTCCTCATAAATTCTCAGACTGGATTATTTTCTGCAGGAATGTACTGCAAACGTTCACACCTTAATCCGATTTATCACCACAATTATTCTTCAAGGCACACCACTGTCAGTGTCAAGTCAGCAGGTAAAGGTTTAGATTTCCATCCTGAAGGAAACAAATAACGCAGAACTTAACGGATAAGTCAGACACTTTAAATTTAGCTCAGGTCAAGTCAGCAGCTCCATTTCCATCACAAATGTGTGCAAAACTTTGTCGATATTCCACTAATGTTGAGATAAATAAAAAAAACCTATTTTGCAATTGCTGCGTTTCCTTTAAATCAGAATGAATCAAAATCATGCATGAATAAGTTTGTTTACGAGATAAGTCATTAAAAAACACATGCAGAGCCATCGTCTTCCTACCACTTCCTGTCATCGTCTTGTTCAACGTTTCTGCCAGTAGTAACATCCGGTTTTTGGTCACGTGACTCGTGATGCAAAAAAGTGTTTCCATTGCAGATTTGTGAAAAACACTAATTTTGTTACAGATGAAAAACTTCTAACCTCCTTAACAAAAAAACTTGTTTTTTGATAAGGTTTTGTGGAAAGGGGTTAGAGGTTTTTTGGAGTTTGATCTACTAGTTAATAGGTCGTAGCTGTTAACCATAAAATTGCACAAACTGGAATTACGAACATAAATTTGCTTAATGGAAACGTTCACATTTTTTGATATGTTTTTGCGTAGGATGAGGTGAATCTTCAGCTGTATCAAAATGTGATCAACAACCGGATGTTACTATTGGTGGAAAAGACGAAAAAGTCCGCAGGGACTGGCATTATTATAACTTTAATTTGCTCAATTTCATGATCAATGGAAACGCAGCGGTTGAGCTCTACTGTCCTGCTGCTTTAGAGCAGCATGTAAAAGTTCCAGGGCTGCAGATCGAGGATCAGACTTCGATATTGGCTGCGTTTCCATAGAATTAAGCAAATTTAAATTCCAAAAATAAATTTGCCTAATAGAAGCAAATCAATTAAAACAAAATTGTGTTTTTTGATAAAAAGGTTTTGCGGTAGAATGAGGTGGTTTTTTCGACCATATAAAAATTTATTCATTTCGCAAAACTGCAACAGAAATTGTTTTTTTTGCATCACATGAGTCAAGGGATCATTAGCCAGATGTTACTACTGGTAGAAACTGTGAAGAAGAAAACAACAGGAAGTGACATGAGGATGATGGCGCTGCATTTTTTTTAATGATTTATTTTGTGAACAAACTTATTCATGCGCGTTTTTAATTTCATTTCTTATTCAATGAAAACGCTGCAACTGTGAAATTGTGTTTTGCTTTTCGACATTAGCTGAATACCAACAAGGATTTGCACACATTTGCAATTGGAAACGCAGCTACTCTTTGCTCTTGTTCATAATTAAGAGATAAAATAAGAAAATCTACAAAAAGAAGCCAAGACAAAACATCAGATTGGACTCTAATCTTAGTGAATCTGGACACAAAGAAGAGGCGGAGCATGAACCCGGCCGGCAGAGGAAATGGCGGACTGTTTGAACCACATAATGGAAAAGAGCGTGACGCTAACTTCAAATCCTTGATTGTAGCGTCTCTTCCTGCAGTCCATCAGAGCTCCACGGTTTGGTGTCGGTCGCTGCTCGTCTCGCTGTGGGTGGGGGTTGTTGTTGTTGGTTTTCTTTAAGCACACAGTGACATCTGGGCTGGTGTGAGTGTGTATTTGTGCACATGATGCGTTTCACCAGAGTAAGCATGGAAAAGCTGAAGAGTTGTTTGGGTTTTCCATGCGGGACAGCGGAAAGGGCGAAAACGATGAGTGCATGCTGATCCCCTCTCCATCTCGGCTCAGATGTTTGGCATCAAACCACGAGACTGCAGCGAGTCTTAGGTGGAAGTCGGTGGGAATTGTTTACAAGAACAAGGGAGGAAGGAAATGAGTTCACGTGTTAATGCTTCGTTTCTGCTGAGCAGCTGGATTTCTACAATGTTTGGCATTGGATTTATCACCAACTTTCTATCCCAAAGTTAGTAAAAGCAAGTTAATGTGGGGGATATGTAAAAAAAAAAAAAAAAAAAACAATAAAAAAAGTCCTCCATCAGATGATCAACGGTGTCTAAAATAAAAAGGAGGTGAAAAGCAATAAAGTAAATAATCCGTCCACATCTCCTTTTTATGCCATCCTTAGTGGTTAGAAATGGAATGACCAGAGGAGGCTGGGGTGGAGTTTTGGCGTAACACACTTATTCAGTCAGAACCAGCGTCAGATATTTCAGGAACCAGAAGAGAGGGTGGGGACGTTGGGAACGATTGGAGATCTCCATGTGTGTCCATGGAAGCAGTCTGTAGCGTTAGCTGGGTTAGCATGGGGGGCTTTGGGGGGGGTCAGGTGGGGCAGGAGATCCGGGCTGGCTGGTGACTTTGGGCTGGCTTTTCTCTGGGTTGCTCACAGCGGTCAGATGGAGCTGGATCGAAGTAGAGCCGTGAAACGCTGAGGGAAAATTAAAAACAGAGGCAGGGATCAGATCAAACGGCTCCGAAACATTCAAACTTCAACAACTATTACTGGAGTTTACGCAACAGGCTAACACAAAGTAGCATACGATTGTGAAGTAGAAGAACGAAGAATAGCTTTCACTGTTTTTTTTTCTAAAATTAAAAATATGAAACTAATAATCAAATTAAACAATTACGCATTCCACTGATTTTTAATTCAGCAACTTAAGACTTTTCTATACAATATAACAAATACATTAAAAGGTACAAAAAAATAATAATTCAGTTCCTTTTTAAGAAAGTAAGAAAATAAACACTGATTGTGACGGTGCGTAAAAGTGACCTGAGCAAACACAAAAGGAGATAAGGGCTTTTTTTCTCCTCTTAGATTCTAATAGAAATCATTTCCTGTTACTTTCTGCAGGAACGTCCTGCAAACATTCACACCTTATTCCACTTTATCTCTGCTACAATTATTCTATTACTAAGCCAGAAAATATAAATATTTATTTGCTTTTCCTTCACAATTAAAAGCTAGTCTCTATTAATATTTTTTTTTAATTAAATCTCAAAGTACCTTAAAGTTTGTGGTTGTTCAGTTCAGACATGCTGAGCTGTAGGATTACAGGGAGCCTGTTGCAGTAAGCAATTAATCAGTTAATCAATTAACTGCATAATCAAATCGATCATTTCCATTCTGATGATTATTCTGATCAAATTTGGTCTACAGAGAGATAATTTTATATTTGGCTTTGGTTGCAAGTGGTTTTTATTTTGGTTTTATTTGTTGTTTTTGGTTGTTTTATTTAGGAAATGTAGAATATTTTCCACTTCCAGTCCTGAGTTTATTTGTCTTTGAGTCGGCAAACTTGCATTATTATGTCGTTATCAATATTGTACTTGAGAATAGGACAAGATTACTGCTGAGGCTTTTATTCTGAAAAACAAAAACATTATGTTACCTTCCTGCATCAGCTAGTTGACACTTAATCACATGATCACTTTCCTGTAAAAAACAATAATACAAGATGTAAAGTTACTTGCATATCCGCATGGATTAAAGAGGTTAAAAAACAGAAACCAGCAGCAGCTCAGGTTTTATAAAGCAAACAAAACGGATAAAAGTGTTACAGAGTGCTGTGCAATGCAAGCGCTTCATTTTTCATTTCAGTGAGCATTTGGTTCAGATCACTGGACGACATCTGGATCTCTCATGCATCGTAACGCAGACACACACAGGTAACGTGTTGATGAAAGGGGCATGCATGTAGAAATCAACATGAGGATGATTGTTGGGGTTAAATGGAAAACTGGAGGATTTTGTTAGCCAAGTAGCAGAAGCCACAAAATACAGCTGACGTGTAAAATAACAAAAAAAAAAAAAAAAAAAAAAGAAATGACGGGAAGAGGACGGGACACAGATCATTGGAGGCGGCTCTTACGAGTCATTTAGACTCTTGTAAGCTGTCTCTGGGGTTTTCTTCCCCCGCTGTGTTGGCTGATGGAGGCGACTGGGGCTCAGGTGGAGGCATGGGCATGGGCAGGGGGATGGGCTTACTTTGCTCCTCTGGGGTTTCTGGACCCAGATCGGATGCTGGCTGGATTATGATTACAGTGGTACCTGTTGGATTGGAACAGGGAAATCCTGAGGTGTGAGTCCATTTCAAATCCTCTGCTGATGCAAACCAGTGAAGCTGCTTAACGTAGTTTAACACGACCACTAGAATGTAGTAAACCACTGCTAAGCAGGGTGCTGTGTTTTATTTCTGAGGATGTTGAGAATTCAATATTTTTCGATCATAACAGTGATCCAAAAAGAAGTTTTTGTCATATTTTATTCTGTATGACAAAAAAAATGACATCAAAAACCTTTAAGTGCTTCTGCAGCTTGAGCTCAATCAATCTTTTATCAACAAATTAACTTCCTTTTTGATTTTGCATCAATTTGACATAAAATGCCCTTAATGTACAAAGATAGCTGCAACCCAAACACTGGTTGCTAAGCCTGTCGCAATAAACTAACAAATTAAAATGAGCTCAATAATTTCCACTTGCATGATTTATGATTTTTCTCTTTTTCTCCCAAAAAGCGGATGACAAAAGTCTTCAGCCTAGTGCTTTGGTCTCAACTAGCCGTATTTCTGAAGGGCAATTTTGTTCACAAAGACTTCATAATTAATAAAGTGCTTTCTGTTTTGTTAATGTATTTCAGATATTTAAAATGTCTTCCAGTTCCAGTGGTAAATCTTCATTAGAATGTAAAGTTTATTGATCTTTGAGAAAGTAAACTTGCATTATTATCACTTGAAAATGGTCTCAAAACCACAAAAACAGTTTATCGCAATTACTTCCGGAACAACATATTGTCCAGTAAAATTTGTTAATGTGACAGACCTACAGGCTGTTCGGTATTAATGCAAACAAAACTCTCACTTATCAAAACAAGTCTGCATAAACCAGAGTGACCCAGAAGCACTTGCCTCCGTCTTGATCCGCTCTGATTTGGGCCTCCAGGTCTTCAGGATCAACATATTGGTAGCTTTCCTCGTCGTCGGGGGGTTTGCACTTCCCGCAGCAGAAACAGCAACAGCAGCAGCAGCAGCAACAGGTGAAAAGTGTGCAGCACAGCACCAGACTCTGCAGGGATTTAAGTGCAAACAGGTTTTTCTTAGTCGTATGACGGTCGACAGAATTTAATCTTCATCTCTAAACAGTTGAATCATCAGATTACATGTGATTCTGAACAGTTCTGCGGTGCAGCCGGAACATTTAGGTTCTCTGAATTTGTTTGCCACCTAAGAAAATAATCCAAAAAAGACTGGAGATTTAGTAATTTGCCTCTGATACAAGATAAAATATGTTTTACTTCACAATATTTACTGCAAAAGACCTAAAAAAACAACCATGGCAACATAATCAGGAGCTTAATCACCTCTGACAACATCAACAAAAGCCCAGCATCATATCTGTTTACATTGTGTGGTATTACACTGCAGAAGTTGCTTTAATCTACATTCCTGGCAGGAGGACAAACATCTATGATTGCATCATGAGGATGAACCAGAGGTCAGCGTCAGGCTTTTCCCAGCTGTGTTTACAGATTCATTAAATATGTGTTTATTTGGCCAATTATTTATCCTCTCGCTAAAAGAAGTTGATGCTTAGTTGCCGTAAAAACAATAGAGCATTTTGTTAAATGTGAGAAAGGCCACCGGCATTACTAACCTTAAACCACCATTTGGACATGAGGAAGTAGTATTTAACACTTTCCTCTCCAAACTGTTCGGATACGTAAAGGCCCATGGAGCCATACTCGTCGTAAATCCTTCTTTTGTTCTCATCATTTAAAATAGAATTGGCGTTGTTAATCTCCTTAAACTTCTCCGCTGCGTCTGGGTTGTCTGGGTTCTTGTCCGGGTGGTACTTCAGTGCTAGTTTTCTGAGAAGAGTTCAGAGGGGATCAGAGGCAAACGATCAGCTTCGGACGTCAAGAATGATCGTTTTATGAAAATAACTTCCAGAGTCACAAAATTCAACATGAAGTTCAAGGAAATAAGTACAGGGTGAGTGTTTCAAAAGAGACAGCTGAAACTCTGTACAAACAGGTAAATGACTCAGATTAGCACACATCCAGTCAGCTCACCTGTACGCTTTCTTAATTTCCTCAGCTGAAGCGCCTTTCTCCAGGCCTAACACTTTATACACGGTCTCCCCGGAGGTGGACATCTTCCTCTGAGGACGGGCAGAATTCTGTTCAGCCATGTCTCACCTCTACAAATAAAAAACAAATAAGAAATGATTGTGTTTCTTAATACAAAAACCAACCTGAGCGTGCAGTGAGACTGATGTGAGCACATATACATATGTGAGCTAACAATAATTTGCTTTGTGTCAAGCTTAAATCTCACACAGTATAAACTCTCGCGCTCCATTCTTGATGAAAGACTAAATTAGTTTTTACAATAATCATATTGTAGTTTTATTGATAGTATTTTTTTGATAAAATTTTAAAAAGTGATAAATTTTAATTTATTGTCACCTTGTTTTCTATAACCTTGAATAATTTACTTATAGTTTATTGTAAGGACATATAGCTTTGCTTTGTTTGGGGTTCATGAATTATAAAATACGGGCATCAAATGTTTCAAACAGAGTTCATAACCACAAGCAGAGGAGGTGATGGTTTAGTACAACATTTTCTCAGATGCAAGTAAGATCTGAGCATTTTTACAATATTTACTCGCTTATATTACCTAGATAGGAGGAGGAAAAAAGTGACACATAATGGATAAAAACATGGATACAAAATGAAAGCAGGCTGGGACAAATTGTTCAGCATTAGCCCAACAATCAAAAATGAATTATTTGCACGTGTTAAATGAAATAAATTACTGGAGATTAAAGTGGATTAATCACTGGTTTCCAGATGCTACTTTATCCGTTCAAGAGTTCTTCCTTTCCATCCTACATTTAACTGGAAAAGGTAACATAACTGAAAGCATATAAACATTTCAACACAGGAAAAGTCATTAACAAAAGACTTTTTACTGAACTACACAAACGGATTCCTGGTCAACCATGGCAACTGTACAAAACGAGCACATCTATTACTCAGCCATACAAATAATGCCACAGCGGTCATTGACTAAAGAAGATTACATTTTGCTGATCTAACAGATTACCCATCCAAGTCTACGTCAGAGAGGGCCAGCGTCCCGGTCAGAGTCTGACTGGACCGCTTTAGACGGACCAAACACAACAAAACCGCTCATCCACACACAGACGCCATGGGAATAAAAATAATACAAAACAAATGTTCTTCTGCCAGCCAAAGGCAAATCAAACAACTCTAATCAATGTATTGATCGGACAAATGGTACAAAATTACTTATGGGATCTTTACAGATTTGGAAAAAAAAAAAATCTAAGATTTATCTCAGCCAACAACAAATATAATGGACGTTTTCTGATGCAAGCTAAGAATCACAAACTTAATGAACTCAGAGAGAAACGGATAAAAACAGTTAAAATCTCTACTGACCTGTTTTTATTTAGCCTGACATTGATCACAGCTTATATCATGAAATTTAAAACAAAC
Source organism: Girardinus metallicus (assembly GCA_903067095.1). Lineage (NCBI taxonomy): Eukaryota > Metazoa > Chordata > Actinopteri > Cyprinodontiformes > Poeciliidae > Girardinus > Girardinus metallicus. The sequence continues at coordinate 36,028 of CAEGAE010087681.1, read as the reverse complement.
AAAAGCAACAATTGTTTCTACTGTTGAAACAGTTTTGCAAATGTGATCTTTAACTTTTATCATTTTGATGTGTTGCTCTTTGCATATTTAATTTTAGTTTAAAAGAAAACATCATTTTAATAAAAATGAGACGATCTTTTAGCTTATGCATCATAACCAAAAATATTTCCAAACAGCCCAATTTGAGCTGTTTAATTCAAATTTAAAATACTGCACCAAGTAATTCACTACTCCATTAAAAATAAATAAATGTCCCTATAAAATAATTACAAAAAAGTTTTATTTATTTATCTCATTATTTTTTTCGTAGTGGTCTTTTATTTTCTGACATTTATTTTGTAAAGCTCCTTTATGTAAGTCAGGAAATTTTATTTTTTGATTAGATTTTTATTTCAGGCTCATTTTAATAAAAATAAAAAGCGAACACTGAAAAATGTTTATTTCATGGGGACAGTTATTTATTTGATGGAGTATTTATTATATATTTATTAACAATATTTCATTCTTAATAAAACTGTTCTCCATATTCTTACACACAAAATCTTCTTTCAGCCAGCTGTCAGGCAATGCACAGTGAAGATTTCTAAACTGAAAAACAATTTAAGCAGTTTGGATACTGTAACGTTCTAATAGTTAATTACTTCACGAATGTGGTACAACATGAAATTAAGACTTGTCAGTCTTTTAACTATCAGCTGCAATTTTTTTAATAGAAAATTAAACACAAATTAATGTTTGCACAATTTCTGACTGTTTAATAAGCAGCAGCTAAAATGCATGGTCCCTACGTTGAGTTTTCATGAGTGAAGCAAAGAAAAATGTAGTTTTTTTGCAAATGAACTTGTTTGAATTCACTGCAAAAAAAAAACTACAGTTATTTAAAGCTGATTGATTTCAGGTTTTCAGAATAAGACATTTCATTTTTCTGCAACAATTATCTTCGTTACAGTAGATTAATTTTGGACACATAAACCTTTCTTACTTTTACCGGAATTAAACTACCGTATTTAGAATCGCTTTCATGGAGAAACCGATCCAACTGATCCTGAATCAGGCTTTCTGGTCGGGGGAGCTAATGGCTGCTCCACTTATCAGTTTTTCTACAATGAGATCAGTTACACATTTACTGGGAAAATCCTCTGAATGATTCCATCTCCAGCGCAGCAGAAAGCAGCTTTGCTTCTATTGTCTCTCATCTAATTAGTTAAGAGCCTCACGCTGCTTACATCCCTTTCACAACTACACCAGATGGTACTTTCACTCAGTTTCACTTTCTGACTCTTAAAATGGGTCACTGGCAAAGATTAAAGCCACTTCCTGGTTTTACAAACACAGAAAACCTCAAAGCATCAACATTTCATATCCATTTCATGTCAAGCTATTACACACTCATAAAATGAAAAAGGAAACGGCTGATAATGACACATTTACTGCATTAGAAGTGATTTTGTTTAAAGGGTGAAGCGATTAATCGCGATTAATCGCTTATTCAAATATTCTTCAACTAATTTAGAAATTGATTAGTTACAAATCAATTACTGGAGTATACAGAACTCTAAAAATGGCCATTTGCTGAAAGAAGAGCACATTCGAAGCAGTAAATATGCTAAAGCTGTACAAAAAAGATGCAGTACAAATATTTTGCATTAAAGATATAAAAAAAAACAAGAAACATTTGTTTGTAAATCTGTTCTACCCAGAACTCCTGAGGTGGCAAAGTTTTAGCTCCACCTGGTTGAAATTCTGAAAAAACAATATTTTATTGCTATCCAATAATTAATGCAGAGCATGAATTAGTAGACTGATGCATCATCGTTAGCTACAAATGATCAAATGAGCATTTTAGGCAATAAAATGTTCATTTTCTTATTCAAAAAATAATTTGCTTGTTTTTGCATTTTTTTATGTATTTCTAATATTCTGTAAAAAGGCTTATGTGGTTAATTGAAAAATTTGCAGAAAGCACCAATTTTTAAAAGTCTGATTAATCGATTAATCATCAGAATAATCGATTAATCATCAGAATAATCGATTAATAAAATAATCATTTGCTGCAGCCCTTTTATATTCAGTCTGCAATAATTTTGGTTTAGAAGAATAAAAAATATATGAAAGCATAATATCCGTCAGCCTGGCCTGCTGGAGAAATACTGCCAGTTACATAAGCAATGCAGCCTTTAACAGGAACATACGTTGTTTACAGCGAGTTTCTACTCACTGGAGCTGAAAGACTTCAGTCAAGTCATCATCACACACTTCAGTTTTTGAAAACAAATATCTGAAGACAGACAGCAGCGTGATGTCAACCTGCAGTCTAACAACTATGATAAAAAAGAAGAAGCCAAGTCAGGTTCTGGACGGAAATAAATCTTGCATAAAGATCACACAGACATGTTTTGTCCAAAAATGTTAGAAGCGCCACAGGTCCAGATGGCGTTCCTGCTGGAGCCAAGATGGCTGCTGTAAGTACGGCACTAACTGGGTTCAGGCTGGCAGAACTGGAGACATAAAGTTGAGCTTTTCTCTGGAACATAAACATTTTTGATTACTGATCCAGCCGCCACTACAGCGATCGATCGGTATCAGTGAGCCAGGCCTATTAGGTTAATGGAGCAACTGCAGTCTTTGTGATTCAGGCTCTGCAAACAGGCTTCTGCTGTTTCATTATGAAACAAAAAAAATTTAAAATGTCTACGAGTTCAATATTTTTTGTGTAGAGTAAATATTCCAAGTCTGTATTTCTTGCCATTTTGATGATTCTGAATCGCCTGTCGCAATAAGCAATTAATAACTTGATCATTTTCATTTTGATGGTTTATATTTTTTTAAGCGCAATTTCGTTCAGAGACAACATGATCTAATCTTTTTATGTTTTTGGTTGTGTGTGGCTTTTATTTTTGATTTATTTATTCTTTTTGGCTGTTGTGTTTTCTTCTGTGTTTTTAAAATATCTTCCAGTTCCAACGTTAAATGCTCTTTACAAAAAAAAAAGGTTTTGTGGTATTTGAGAGGGTGAACATTCATTATTAAGCAGTTTTCAATATATTATTTCAAAACGATCTCAAAACAATATTATATGTTGCAACAATTTCTGGAATAATTTATCGTCCAGCAAAATGTATCATGACAGGCCTACTCACATTTTACATTTTGAGCTTCACAGAAAATTTGATTAAGATCAATAAAAAGGATATTTCAGGCATTTTTTTTTAAATCTACAATCATTAAAATTAAAAGAAATAAAAGCTTGAAATATTTCACTTTGTGTGTAATGAATCTGTGAGTCACTTTCTGAACTTTGTCATAATATTCTAATGTTTTGAGACGTACATGTAGCTTAAAACAACCTGATCATTTCTATTTCAATCTGTCTATAGTTTTCTATATGATGATGTATTGTAATTTTGTAAGAAATGTAAAAAAAGAAAGAAAAAAGGAATCTACACATGATATTTAGTCGACCTGAAAAACCCCGAGTGAAACAATTGAATCACTGTAATCGACAGAGAACAGTTTAAAAAAAAAAGCTATTAATAGCAGAAAAACCCTAAAGCATTTGCCAACTCAAAGCATCTCGTCAAAGACACCAACAGAGGAAAAATCATGTGAAGACTGCAGGCGACCGACTCTGTGAAACATCATTTCAGGACAGCTTAGTCCAAAAATAATAATCAGTTAAAAATAACTCTGGAAGACGAACAGCAAGTGAACTGTGACACCAACAACCGCCAGCAATAAACTGGACAGCCAATGTAGCCAAAATTAAACTAAAATTAACTTTTTATCTCAAATGTTCAGCAAAATGCTGCTTTTATGAACGAAATCTGAAGAAATAAAACACCCACCGAGGAGTCACCAAGTTATAAAACACTAGTGAAGCTGAATAAAGAAATATAATGAAGTGTAAGCTGCTAACAGGGTAAAAAAAAACAGAAACTGTGAAAAAACTGGATGTTTTATCAGCACTTTGATCAGTAACCAAACATCTAGAAAGAATAAAACAAAATGGGAGTGACGGGTAGGATGACAAATATCTGTAATCGGATAAGTGAACATTAGAGGAAGATTGGCTGAATTTGGGGTTGAAGTCAGGTGAATCCAGTAGGTCAAATAAATCAATTTAGAAATGACCAGATTATCTTGTATAAGCCACATGGTCCATTAAAAGTAGCCCTACTACTTATTACAGCACTGCGGTTACACACACGTTACAATATGGCAACTCTTCAAACATTTTATCACCCAAAACTTAAAAACAAAACAATTTACATCCAATATTAAACATCTGTATCGACCCCGATACTGAAAGAAATTTTAGATCGGGCATCGTGACAACGTGTCTAATCCATGACGGCAGATCTATTCAATCTAATTCTATGCTTTCTTATTTATTTTACATTATATTTACATTTCGGTAAAATTGCAGGTTGTTGCATCCCGAGTGAGTAAACAAAAGAGTAAATGGTTCGAAAGGGAACACCTTTGCCTTAATTTAAGAATATTTGTGCTGAATCATAAAAACTAGGTAAAAGTTAGCTGTACTGATTGTGACCTAATTCCTGCAGGATCAAACGTTCCCACCGGCTCCACCAGTCGCTCTAAATGCTTCCCAAAGCAAACAAAGAAAATCAATCAGCTTCCATGCACTGCAGTGCACAACGTAATACAGCAATAAATATCTTTTTTTACTTTCCTTCTAAGCAGTTAGACCTTTTAAATTAGGCTTTGCCAAAGTTTTTTCAGTCCAAGATAATTCAACGTTGTTCATAAAGCATTTTTTCAGAGTTTCCTCAATCAGCATTTCTCATTTGTCGTCTTGCAGTCGTCTGCTGCGTTCATGTTAACAAAACGTCACATACTTAAGAACAGGGATACAGGATACGGGCAAAAAAAATAGTCAGCATCAAATCAGTAGCATAAATATTTACTCGATTTTTATGGTAAAAAAAAAAATAGTGATGAAATTGCAGCTACTGTAAGACAGCACTTAGGAAATTCCTACTGAGCTTCATTGCAAAAACAGCACTGCTCAAACTGTAGTTTCATCTTTTTGGATCTTTTTGTGCATCTAGAGAGAAAAAAAAAAGATTTTCTCTGAAATATATCTGCCTCACGTTACTACTTTAGTACTTTCCATGATACTGAAAACCTCTGTAGTTCCATCAGGATACCAATCAAACTTTTTGTGGCATATTTTGTGGAGTAATTCAACGTACTGAAAGTGTGCTTTGCTTCACTGATACTTTACTGCGAATTGCCTGTAGTTTTCAAAAGAACTAAAACAGTCTGTAAGCAGGAAGAATCTCCTGAAGCCGATTGCGAAGAACCTGAAAATGCTTTTGACAGAGAGGGAAACAAATATTCAACAAATATTCTACGTTGCTAAGTAGATTTCCAGTCAGTTTTGTTTTCATTAGTAACATTTAATAGCTTGAAGTGTTTTAGGTGTATATTTTTCACATGTAAATGGTCTGTTTTGCCCTCCTTGTTGAGCTAACCAGGGACTTTCTCTGCATGCAAAACTATCTGGTTTCAGGTAAAAAGTCCTACTCTTCTTTAGGTTTTCCTGCTGCAACCAAGATGTTTTTAAAAATTTCTTCAGCGTCAAAGCCTGCGGAAAACTGTTAATACCCGAAATATCTAAAACATACAGGAGACTGTGGTGGATTTTCCCTGCTGGGTTTGGTTTGTACTATTCTCCTGCTGTGTGTGTAAACGCCACTCCCAAAGCAAACATTTGTTGTTTTTTTTTTGTTTGTTTTACATATTTGCATCCCCGTAAAACTTTGGGTGGAGTCTCACACGGGCATTAAAGAGTCAAAGAAAAGCAAAATAACCTGTTACAGAATATTTCTTTACTACTATTAGGGCCACCGAAAAAAAAAATAAAATAAAAATCTGACTTTAATGCAGAAGGACAGCTGGGAGTAGCAGGAGGAGAACTAAGTGTCTGGAAAAAAACGTGTTGGACTTTTAGTACCGATCTAAAAGTCCAATTCTGAGCTTGGAGCTAAAATTCTGTTGCTATGGAGTTGCTATGACAACAATAAACCAGACACGAGCTTAGAACTAGCTCTCGCCTTGTTACGGTATTAGTACATTATTTTAAGTATGCTAAGCTTTCTTTCTTTTCGTTCAAATTCAAAAATAGTTTATTAATCCCAAAGTGAAATTAAATGTTGTTGTAACTCATTTAGATTCTAAAAAGAGTTATTGAAGATGGTGACGGCTGCTCTGTAGTGGTCTGTACTGCACTGAATCTGAACAAGCCTCTGACTGAAGATGCTCTGCCTTCCCAAGGTTATGGTTCACCTATGCTCTGCAGTGCGCTTGCCTTCCAAGATGGCGATTTAGTGGTGCGGATCTGCACGCAAAGTAGAATGCACTTCCAGTTCAGACTTGGGGAAACTATGTATTCTGAGAGAAAAGATAGAAATCTTAGTGGAAAAAAAAAATTCTACTTGAGTAAAGTCAAAATTCTTAAGAGAGGAAGAAGTCAGAATTCTTAAAATCAGAATTTTTTGTGAATTACAGTCAGAATTCTAAGGGAAAAAGAAAATTCAGAACAGAGAATTTGGAGAATAAATTCGGAAGTAGGCAGAATTATGAGTAATTTATTTTTGCACAACTTGACAAACAACTAATCTCAATGTTCCTAACTGTGGAAACGGCTGAGTATTAAGGTAAAAAATGAAAAACATGATGACTCCATACAAATCTCAACCACAACAGCTGCAGAAAAAAAAGGTTTACATGTCAGAACTGTAATTCAAAGACTTATGCGTGGAGTAATAATCCTCCACATCATTAGACGCAACTAAAATAAAGATGATCAGAGTTTAAATCCTCTGAAGGTTCATGAACTGGATTGTCACACATTCTGGACTGGGGCTGGTTTGTTAGCATCACTCAGCGATTATGTGGTATAAATAATATCAAGATCTGGGTGCTGTTTTGGAATAATGAAGGAAGATTCCAGTCTGTTTGTCCTTGTGGAGCTCTAATCCTTTGCTAATCCCCCCTGCAAAAGGGACAACTCCTTCCTATTTTACACCTCGCCATTCATAAATGTGCCATTTTGAACAGCGCAACCTCAGCAGCCGTTTCTACTTATTTTTGCACATTTTAATCGGGTTTCTCACCCATCTGAAGCGGCTTGATACACGAGCTGTTAACAGATGTAACTTTAACACGCCAATGCCCACGCATTTCTTCGAATCTAATGTGTTTATTTTAAAAAAACAGACTATTCAGTTAAAAAAAAAAAAGAATACATTTAAAAATCTTTTAAATCCATCCAGGCTTCGCTAGTTTGAGCCGTTAGCTAACGTTAAGCTAGCTGGTAACGTCCAAGCAGAAACAAAAAAAAAAAGCCTCACCTTGAGTAAACTGAACACCGTGAATCTCGCTGTGAGGTTAACTGGACCATAGAGGCATCCGGTTCGATAATCTTATACGGCAGTTAACGGGTCACGCAGTTCCGTTGTCCCGGTGGCAAGGCTGTGAGCGATACACCCGCTACTTGCTGGCTTGCTGCGCTTGCCGGGTCGCTCCTCCTTCCAGGAAATAAGGGGATGCGGAGTGATGCGTTCAAGGCCCAAATCCGCTTATCAGGAAAAAAAAAAGTTGACCGTGTAACAAACTGAGGTGGGTGTAGAACAGAAAAATTGTACTCAAGAGTCACATATTTTACTCGAGTCAAAGTGTAAATGCCTAAAAATGTCAAAACAATAAAAAAAAAAATTATGCAAAAACTTTGGTATTTGAAAGAGTAATGTAAAAAAATTATTACAAATAAATACAGTAAGTACAAATTCAAGCAGAATAAACATCTTTGTAAATCTATTTTCTTATATGAAACATATAAAAATAATACCTAGAGTAGCTTTTCTACATCTCCAAAAATGCTCAGCAGATAAAAAAATAAAGTTTGTGTACTAACAGGACGTCTCCATTTAACATAAATTCTAGGTGAATTTTTGGTAAAAACTTGTTTTTTCAGGAAAGTTACAGTGGGTATAGCAGGGAGAAATTTTACTAAAGAGTAGCAATGCTACAGTGCTACAGTGAAAGTACTCAGAAGTACATTTTCCCCAACTGTTATTCAAGAAAATTTAACTGAGTATAAATAGTTACTACCTATCTCTGATGATGTACATAAGAGAAAAGCGAAATTTAGTTTTGGGGCCCTCTAGTTCTGCTAATATTGTCGACTGGCTGCAGTCAACAGTCAGATTATTAGATAATTCAAAAACCTGCTAAACTTATTGCATCTCTGACAGTGCTGTTTACATTATATTCTATATGCACGTATAATATAGGATACATTTATTGGCCAGCCGATTTATTGGCGACGATTTCCTTAATTTTGGGGGATGGGTGATTGCCCGATACTTGCATGTGAAGCTAATCTTATCCACCGATCTTATCTACTTCAGCAAAGGTTTAAAAATTAGCCTCTGTTCTCTTCTGCTCTGCAGTGAGAGGTTTGACTGACAGACCGGCCCACCAGGTCATGTCTGCATGTTTGCAGTTAACATTTGTCACCCAGATGTTGCAAACTCAGCGACTTTCCTGCTACACTTAGTGACATTTCAGACAAAACAAAATTGGTATCGGCCAAAATCAAAATTGGAGCGTCAGGCTTTATAAAGATCAGTAATTGGCAATCAACCAGAGAACTACAATCGGTGCAGCTCTATTTGAGATGGGATACATACATATTCATGACATTCTTTGATTGAATAAATTTTTCTTAGGTGTAATTTCAATAGTTAAAAATTTAATTTTTACCAGGTGAGTCTTTCTCCCCTGACACACACTGGGCTGATTCTGTGCTTTCCTTCAATTTTAATTGGAGAAGTTTCACACAACTTGATGTAAAAATAATGTTTGTTTTAGATGCATAAGTGATCATGCTCAGCAGTAAACTAATATGCATCGCCAGCAGCAGCTCAGAGCAGCTCATTGATGTATAAATGCAGTAGCCATGTAAAAACATTTTGCTAGACAATGTCATTGAGAAGTTCTAAGAGAAAAGAGAAGTTTTTCATTGAGGAGTTTTAATTATCAAACGCCATTTTGGAGCCTAAAAAACCACAGAAAAATGCAGGGCCAACCACTAGAATCAACTCATTTAAAGTTAAAACTCAGTTTCACACAAATACAAACATTGTAGCATAAATGTTCGGCTGTTGAATTGGACCGTTCAAGGTCGCTATTAAGCTAAGTTTCTATTAGCAGCTCCACAAATCTTTCTGATAAACATTACCAAGAAAAACATACCTTTATCTTTTCTTTTTTGCTACATTGTTTTGCTTGCTTATCTTCCACCGGAGCTCTGGATTTGCTCTGCACAGCAGCTCATGTTGCCGTGCAGTGCGGTACATACTGCGGCCACCAGGTAGGCACTTTTTGTCCATATAAGAAAGATTTCCACATACATTATCAAATATATTTTGTAAAAAAAAAATCACAACTTTATAATTAATTTGTGTGTTTTTGTTAATATAATCACATAGAAATCATTACAAAAAAAAAAAAGAATTAGTTCCACTTAGGGGGCCCGAGTGGCAGCTTAGTTTGCTTATGCCTTGGGCCGGCCCTGCTTTTCACAATAAAAGTTTATTTCTGCTGAGTCACAATGGACAGTTGCACAGTAGGAGTTGAGTTTTTACCAACAGTTCTGAATGCTGCATTGCATCCCGTTTTTTAACCCAGTTGTTGCCAAAGTGTGGGTCAGAAAAAGTTTTTAAAAATATTATGCAATAATAAAAGATTAATGGTTGTTGACTATTTTTATAAGCCTCTAATTAGTCTAGTTGTTAGTAATGTTTGTTTTCTTTCTAAGCTGACACAAAACCTCATTTGCATTTCAGTTATTTATTGAACTTTGTTTTTGTCCCAGGAACAATGGCAAGCAGTAAATGCATTTAAGTTCAAGCCAATGAACAAATATGCAACCTGAAATAGGATAATCTGTAAATATATATTTTTTCCCTGTTTGATAACCTCCTTAATCAGAAGCAAAAAATGTAAAATGTGAAAAAACCCAAATTGCAACTATTAACTGTACTCCAGCAGATTGTGCACATTTTGTTAATTACTCTACTTTGTTGCACATTTTTAAATTTGTGTATCGAATTTTTAATAACCATACAAGATGTTTCCTTTTTAATTTGTACATTTGCTCCTAGAATAGTTTACTTTTTTGTTTATGTATATATTTTTTTACCTTTGAATTTGCATCCACTTTACTGCTGCTACACCTCAAAGTCTCCGCTCTTAAAGCATTAACTTCGTTTTGCAAGTTTACGAAGCAGATTTAATTATGAAGTTTACTCCCTCATCTCTACAAGAAATAAAATTGTGACTTTGTTAGAAAATATATTTGATTTAATGTAATATGCACTTTTAGTGTTATCAAATCTTGATCCAGAAGTTTTTATTTCAAACATTGCTACCCATTTATGGCTCAAATTATTAATTTTTACAACAGATTTGGAAAAATCTTTTTATTTCAGGTCCAACAACACTTTTACCGACACATACATTTCCATTTAGACTAAAAAATGTTTTTTTTAAAGTAGTTACAGTACAAGAAATCATTGACAGTTACAGTTAATACTTATAAATTAATTCTGCTGTGGAACACCTGTGTTTTTCTATTTCCACTGATCAAGTTTTAAGAAATATTCTAGTAGAAAATGCGCATTTTCCACAACAGCTGGTATCATGATTGATCAGAGCAGAACCGGTATTAGTAGGAGTTTAACTGGTCCCACGAGCAAACAGAATATGTATTTCATAAGCATAAAGGAATAACCTCTTCTCAAATTCCTTCAAGAGAGTCCCACCAACATCCACCAAATGGCTTCAAATAGGAAAAAAACAAGACATAGAAGTGAAACATTAAAGCAGCATCTTAGAAACTAACTAAAACTAATCTACAATGTGTCCTCCTGTCATCTTGCTAATAGAAGTTTTACAGATTTTCAGGAAAAAACATAGAAATACTGCATTGTAGCGCTTCAAACTTCCACCTGTTCTGCTACAAATAACTGGAATATGGATTTATTTGCCAAGTACGGTGGCCAGGAGGGCCATTCTGATATACATGCCGTTCTCAGCTTGACGGAAATATGCAGCCCTGGGGTCTGTGTCCACCTCCGGACTGACGGGGCAAAAGGAAAAATTAAGTTACTCTGGAAAGTTTTAGTTTTTTGAATGAGTTTTGCTGCACAATAAAAAACAGGAACTCACCTGATTTCGTTGACCCTGGGCAGTGGATGCATCACCACCATTTTCTTCTTGGCAACAGTCATGATGTGAGGAGTGAGGATGAACTGACCAAAACACTAATAAAAACACAAGAAATGAAGGATCTTCATAACTGGACTGGAACGATTAATCGTGATTAATCGATATTAAAATAATCAACAACTAATTTAGTAGTCAATTAATCGCTAACCGGAGTTTAGAGATTCAACAAAAGTAATTTGGTGAAAAAAACAACACATTCCCATAGCAAAGTTTTCTCAGGCGATATAGTTTTAGCTTCAATTAATTCAGATTTACTAACTGCATGCTATGTTATTGCACATTAGGCAATCTAATTTTACTTAATGGATTATTGAAACAATCATCAACTAATTTAGTAATAATTAATCGCTAACTGGAGCAAAAACAAAAAAAAAGACAGGATAATCGATAGACTAACCGATTTCTACAATAATCATTAGTCGCAGCTCTACTGCACAACTTTTTCTAAATGTTTAAAACTAAAACCCAACTTACAGCTTTGTACTCATCCTCAGATCCAAATCTCTCCTTCTGGATCCTTGTCATGTACAGGACGTCCGTCTCAGGCAGAGCTTCCTCAATGCTGTCAAACTCTTCCTGTTACAAAAGTAAAATGTCGGAAGCCATTTTTACACTCTGGGTTCATCTGTGCGCTGCAAAAACACAAATTCCTAAAGTATATTTGGTGTAGTCGCTGGTGCAAATGCATTAGTTTTGTCTTTTTTACATGTACTAACTTACAAGTAACTTTTCAGCAAGAAATAAGAGATAGCTTTACTTCAATGATTTCTTAATATTAATGAAAAAGTTATAGTAAGTGAAAAACAAGACATTATCCCATAAAATAAGTTAAAAATGTCTTCCTCCCCTGACCAATTGTTTCACTTATAACTGGCAAGTTATAAGAATGAAAACATAAATTAGGGATCTTCAAACAAGGGCTGAAACGATTAATCACATTAGTTGTGATTAAATGATAAATGTAAGATGAAATTGAATTAGTTTTAGATTTCTTTTCCATCTCTAAAAAACATAATTTCACATATTTTCAGAGGGGAAATTTATATGAAAACCTTATTTACTGTGGTTATGCAATATCTTGGTATTTTTATCATTTGCTCACTTAAAAAATGACACTGTTTAGAAATATTAAGGAATTATTCACTTAAAACAAGTTCCTATATGGTGCTTAAAAATGTATTTTAAGTTAGTTTCAATACATTTGCACCAGAAACTAGATCAAAAACACTAGATTTTGTCTTTTCTCACCTGCTTGATGCCCTTTGAAGCCACATAGCTGATGATCTCTGCAGGCATGTGGAGGTTTTTAGGCGCTACGTAGCGCAAAGTGATGCGGTACTGAGTCAGCAGCTTGGCCAGAGAGTGAACAGTGCGGCCATGTTTCAGGTCTCCAACCATCGTGATCTAGCAGAAAAACAAACTGTAAGTGTTGTGTTCCTGATCCAGGACAGGATCTGAGTTTCCCGGGTTTTACCGTCATCCCGTTGACCGTCCCAAGCTCCTCCCTGATGGTGAAGACGTCCAGCAGGGCCTGGGTGGGATGTTCCCCGACGCCGTCGCCGGCGTTTATCACTGGTTTACGGCAGTGACGGGATGCATTCTGCAGATAAAATATAACAATGTTAAAATACTAAACTGGTTCACAAACCACGCAGCTGGAACGTGACCTACAGAGTACTGGTCTAGTGTTCTGTCCAACTTGTAATGTGGATCATTTTTATAGTAATTTCCAATGGATTCCAACAATATTTGCATTTTGCTGTAAAATCAGCATTTAGGTTAAAATCATGCTTTTTTAAGTTTTAGTCGCAGCAAGCAAATGCCACCCAAATCTGATTCCTTTTTTTAGGCCCTTATTCAACTTTTTCACGGCAATTTTTTCACCCCTCTTCCAAAAAAATGAATTTTGTGCTACTTCCATATGTGGCATCAAGAAGACATTCACACCAGCCCTGTTCAGTGAACCTTAATCAAACTCTAGTTCGTTTGCCCAGAAAGTCCGATTTGTTTGTGGAGGTGTGAACGCGCAATCGAACTCTGGTCTGCCTACAAACCTCGGTTCCGGTTTGGTTGAAGTGAACTGACGTGCTGGAAATGCATATGTGAACGCCAAGCAGACCGGAGACTACTCCAAAAGCAAGAAACGGATTACAGCGCCGGGCATTCTGGGTAAATTCAATAAAAACAAATGCAAAAGAAAAAGCCATTTCTGTTGAGGTCTTTTAACAACGACACAACAGAAATCTCATTACCGCTACTAAAATTTTACACCACGAGCTTCACAAAATCTGTTTCCATTTGGTGAAGAAGAAAGTTTCACTCAGTATCTTCTTCAGAGGTTTTTGTATTGTTTCCTTCAGAAGTTCTTGATGCAGCGCCCCCACAGGTGAGGAGGGGAACAGGTTGCTCAAAGGGTTTAGTTGGTTTGACACGGTGCAACGTGAAAGAGAATTGCAACAGCTGAAAATCTAACTATTGTTGTATCTTTGGTCCCCAGTCGAACCAAGTCTACCGGTTCTTTTAACATGTGTATAAACACCCTAAGTCAGATACGAATCCGATAGTTTTCTAAGCATTTGTTGCATTTAGACATTTAGAAAAGCAAGATTTACAAAACTCAGTTTGTTTGTCTGATGTCTGGCAGGTTTGGGAAGAATCAGGATCAGAGTGACAGGTGCATCTCTACTGCTCCTTTAGATTGACCTACACTATAAAACTTCAAAAGTAGAAGAATTAACCTCTAATCTAAACATTGAAAAGCAAATTAATGAGAAACAGGCAGTGATCTGTCAGAGCAATTGCAGGTTATGTTTGGCCGGTAGGCGGTTGTTTGCCCTTGGCTTCGAGATGACAGATAGCAAGAATTGAGATACCATGCTCTATTAAAAAGAAAAACACACAAAGCCAAAGACAATAGCTTTCCAGCAGTTTTGTGTTAAACTTCTTGGTACAAATTAACAAATGTCAGTGCAAATAAATGTAGGTAATGTTAGCATTTGAAAATTTAAGAGCAAAACACTCAGCCAAAGCTTCTTCCACTCAAATTTTCAATTAAAAAAAACTCCTTACCGCCTGAATGGAGAAGACTTCCCATCCACACAGATCTACTGAACTAGAGTAAGAAAATAAAACCTAAGAAACTAATTGATTGGGGAAGTTACGTTTTTCAGATATGACAAACGAGCAGACATGTTTAATTTGCTTCGGCAAAACTTGAGTTTGTCATTGTTTTATGGAAATGTGTCTTCAAATGATCTGCACAAAAAGATTCTTCCAGACTGTGATCAACACAACACCTGATCAAGACTCACTCAAATGCAATACAAACAACTAAATGTATTCATGAAATATTTCTGTTGTAAACAAGAGAAAAAAAAAGGAAAAATATTTAGAATAAGTGTGCTTTTGACAGATACTTATGACAAGTGTCATAAGTGACAGGATGGTTAAGAGCAGCTCTAAAAGGGACAAGTACAATTATCTTTTTTTTTTGCATTTAACCAAATAACTACAGGGGGAAATTGATTGCTTATTTATTTACACAGAGACAATGTACAATGTTTTATTAACCTCTTAGAAAGGAGAGAGGTGCGATTCTAGTTTATGGCAAAAAATGCTAATTTTCGCCTGTAGTCCCGACTAAATGAAACAGTCCTTCACAAAATTTAAAATGTTCCTTTAAATTGAAAATATAAACAAAATACGTTCTGAAATGTTCAGAATCCATGTGGGTAAATTTGTTTCTCTGGTCTTCATTTTCTAAATAGGAAAGTTAAGCTCAATGTTTATAGAATGTAATTTAAAACCTTGAAAGCGTCTTCTTGTCTGAAGTGTTTAAGAATGTGTGTTGATCCAGAAACCCACCTCCACAGCTCCGGGAGTCGGGTGTCGGAGCACCAGGACGTCAGCGTAGCAGCTCATGGTCTGAACAGAGTCTGCCAGCGACTCTCCCTTCTGGGAGGAAGACGTGGAATCGCTGAAATGTACGACGGAGCCGCCTAGACGCTGCATGGCTGCTGCAAAGGAGCTGCTGGTTCGAGTGCTGACCTCGTAGAACATGGAGGCCATGACCTTACCCTGATAGGAGAGGGTAGAACAACAATTAGACAGAACATATAAATGTTAAAGGTGACGTATAATCCTTCTTTGGACAAGTTAGGATAGGTCTATGGCTATTGCATTTTTTGCACAAAATCATTTTAAGTCTGCTTGAGTTGTTTGAGCTGTCACTTAAGCTGATGCTGGCCTCGACCCCAAACTCAACGTTTACAATCACATGTGAAAATGGCTGCAAACAGATGTGCAATTATGCAATTGTGCATCTTTCAAAAGCAGAAGTGGAGCCCTCTGCACAATCAGCAAGAACACAGCAAGTGGTTTCTGGATGGTAAGTCAACAACAAAACTCCTGACTTTCCCATCAGCCATTGTACAGCACATGCAAATGTGATTTTATATCTTATTTATTTCATATTTAAGTTATAGAACAATTTGCCATTAAATATCAGATGTGTCCACTTTCAAAACTCTTAATATTTTTATTCTTTGGCTTTTAACACATGTTGAGAAAAAAAACATTAATTTATGGCAAGAAAACCATTGGGTGTTTGTTTTTTTTTCATGCTTGTTCAAAAACGTAAAAATTGTGAATTTTGCATTACACGTCCTAAGATAAGTTACCTTCAAGATTTCCAGGCTTCGCTCTTTCTGAACCAACAACCGCAAAGTGTGAGCGACATTAAAAAGGTGGGACATCTGAAAAAAGGAAAAAACAAAACCTGATTGTGGTTTAACAGAACTACAGTCATATTTATGTCCTGCATAAGTTTTTGCCATGGAGGTACCTGCTCTTTGCTGAACTGGCTGACAGTCAGGATGTGCTGGCCCACCAGTGGGTGAAGCAGGGGAGACGTCTGGAAGTGGGGTATCTGGGAGGGAGTCATCTGTTTGGACTCGGACAGAGGGGAGAGCAGCCTGGAAAGAGGCGGAGGATGGCTGTAGGCGTCACCAGAACCGGAAGGCGGGACCATGGTCAGGTCTACAGGAATCAGTAAAACACAAGCAGCGGTCCATAAACAATGCCGTTCCTCTGGAACAACTCACAATAACTGTGTTCCCATCAACTTTGCAAAAAATAGTTTTTGGTTGAAGTTGGTTTTTTTTTGCTTTAACAAACAGAGTTAATGCATTTCTATCTCCTATGTCGGAATTAAGCCTGTTGCAATGATCAATCAATTAGTTGCATTATATAGTGAAACGAGCTTGATAATTTCCATTTGCATGAGTGCATTTTTCCCCATGTCTCTCTTTCTACCAAAGACTGTGACAAAAGGCTTCAGGCTGGTGCTTTGGTCTCACCCAGCTTCATCTTTGAAGGGCACATTTGTTTACAGACTTCAATATCCATTTTATTTGTCGTTTCAATTGTTTTGCCCATTTGTTTTGGATATTTAAAATGTCTTCTAGTTCAAGTGTTAAAGGTTTGTTAAAAGTTACAGCTTATTGAAATTAAAATGAATATACGGACAGATCTAGAGACAGAAGGTTTGACCGTGCAGAGGCATGATGGGTATTGTAGTACCTGGTGGCAGTCCAGGGTCAGAGGAACGGTGGAGTCTTGGCGGCAGCAGGAAACGGGACTCGCCCGGAGCGCGTCTGGGACTTGGAGGTCTGGTCCGGACGTGTCCTTCACGAGGAGGAGTCGGACGCGGTCGCTCCGGAGACTGATGGAACAGAAAATAAACTTTCTGAATAAAAATAATCTCAAGATACTTCTTTTTTTTTTTTTTACGGTTTCAGGTTGAATACCAGTGGGATGTCTTTAACTGGTTCAGCTGAGTGTATGGAAGCAGCAGGCCAGGTCTTCACATCCTCACCGTAACCAGGAGGCACCAGAACCTGGAGGGGACAGATTTTCAACTTTAAACTCAATAAAACATTCATAAAACAGACGATGTGGAGCAGGAAGCCGACCTGTCCGTCGATGTAGGCCACTTCTCCTCGCAGGACAACGCGGAGAACTTTACCCTTCACCTTCAGGCCTTGGAACGGAGTCCACTTGGACTTGGTGAACTGCATGGACTGAGGAATAACCCACTCTTGCTCCAAATCAACCTGAAAAAAAAAAAGAAAAATATTTAAAGTAGAATTACTTCAGATTATTATTATTATTTATTTAGCCATTTTTTAACCTTTCAATACACAATAAAACACAAGCAAAATGAAAAAAGTATTCCAACTTGTTGTACGTATCTGTTTTTCTTTCCAAGACAAAACTAATAAAGAAATAAACAATGTTTTAATTTCTGTCAATGGTAGAAATTTAAAAAGTGTTTGTTGTAAATCCAAAATGGCAGAATCTTTCCTGTATATTTCATCTCCAAGTAGTTCCAGTTGAGTCTGTAGGCAAACGCGTAAAGAATATCAACAATCATAATCAAAATTTATTGTATTTGCTTAGCAAATAATTTTAATAAATTTTTTTTTATTTAAAGAGTGAAAAACACAGTTTCAACCCCTTACAAATTATTCCACACCTGAAGAACTTAAGAACAATTCCTTTTAATATTCACCCAAACATTCAGCTGTTTTTTTAAACAAACCCTTCTCTCAATTCAGTTTTTTCTTTAATTTTGAACCACTTCTGTCTAAAACCTGGAAGGAGATTATTAGAAAAAAATATGTACATAGTTACATAGTTACTTCTGGGCTCTACACAGGCACACAGTTTAATAATTGTAAGAAATATTTCATTAGTTTAATGGCAATCTGATTAAGTTAAAATTTGGACAGCTTTCTTTTGATGCATGTAGACAGGTTTTGTTGGTTTTGTTAGTTTCCCCAGATCTCCACACAATATTTCATGTATGGAAGTATTAACAGTATAATTTATAAAGTGATTTTTCTTTTATTAGAAAATATTTTTATTTTATTCAATGTTACAATGGCTTTTGACTTAAGCTTTTACATTATTAATATGAGCAACCCAATGCAATTTGTAGTCAAGCATAACCCCACAAAAAAAAAAAAAAAAAAATCAGATTTCATACACTTAATCTATTTCAACACATTTTATCATGAGCAACATATCTTTTACATTTTCTTGTTATTACACATTAAAATTTTATCTTGCCACAATTTAGTGATAATTTATTTCTGTCACACCATTTCTTGAATACGTGCAATTCTCCTTTTTTTTTTACAGTTCCTTTGGGAATCTTCATGATTCTTGGTAAAATGAAGAAAAGAGCCACAGCCTTAACGTCGTACCTCTACGTAGGTGTTTTCCTGGACAGGCAGGTTGAAAATCTTGCGGGGGTTGTCATAGAGACGTCTGATGATGTCGTCTAGAGTGAGGCGGCCATCGCTGACGGCGGTCAGCAGCAGTGGCAGCATCGTTTCCAGGCCGGGGTAACCGGGAGGAGGACGCTCAGCGCTCTTCTCTTCTACGGAGTGAGGAGCTGTCGACAAAAGGAAATAAAACTAAAGGTGACCTATTGTGCTTCCTTAAACAGGTTAGGGTAGGTTAATAGACTCTACAAAATATGTTCATTATATTTTTTAGTAAATTAATTGATACTGATACCCTCATTGAACAAACAGTGGAAAAAACAGTAAAACTAATCCCAACAATACGGAGAGCTATGAGCGATTATAAACAGCATTGATTGGAATTTATGGTAAAAACAATAAATCAAAATTATTATAAAAAAAATTAATCACAATAAATGGTAAACGATACAATAAATGCCCACTCTTTAAAGCACATGTGCTTTGTTTAGAGGGAGTTGAGACCAAAATGGAAGTATAAAAATGTGCAAAATGTGAATTTTGCAGAATAGATCCCCTTTAGAGTAATATTTCCTTTGTGAAATAGCCTAAAATTGGCGCTCACTAACCGTGATCCGTAGCAAAGCAGTCTATAACGTCCAGGTTTTCCCACAGTGCCTCCATGTCCTCGCGGGCTCCCAGCATGGGTCGGACCTGCGCTCGCCCCTCTCCGATCTCCGTCACATTTTCCTCGCACAGGAAGAGGTGATGGGGGGCCACCTCACACGTCACCTGGATGCCCTTCTGCTTAGCGGCTCGGATGACCAGGATCTACAAAACAACGCATCAGTGATGGAAAATTTATAGATGTTAGGTCTCCACCGTCCAGCTGAATATGAACGGTGACTTACCTCCTCCTTTTTGGCCACGTGGCAGATGTGTACGGGACGCTGGTAGAGCTGCGCCACCATCAGGACGGCAGCAACAGTTTGCTTCTCAGCGTGAGCGACGATGGGCATCTGCTTGGGCCAGTTCTCAAAGTGCTGCAAAGAATGATCAAGTAACTATTTTCATTTCAGTTCTTATAAAAGTGCTGCTTATCAAATGTGACTTGAAAGAAATTTGATTTTAAGACCTAGCGCCTTGAAATTGGGGCTTTGTCTCTTTAAAACTCCTGCTCTTTCAGAAACTCTGACTTCAGGAAGTCAGGATAACATGGCTCCTCTAAGAACCCATTATCAATGTTTTTACCAGTGTCTCACTGGTAAGTAGCTCCTATAATGAGCTCAGCAGAAGCACGGTTCCACCAGATGTTTGCTAATTGCTGCTGACTAGTCTGAAGGAGCTGAGTGAGGGAGTCGCAGGGAAGAGCTGCTCTGTGAAGCAGAAGCTTGGAAAAGGTTTTTTAATAAGGGAATAACATTATAACATGATGTAAAGCTAAAAATAAAATCGATTTAACATAATATTTTCCCTTCAAGAAAAGAAAGTAAAAAATTTACCTTTAAAGGATTTAAATAAAATAATTTCATTCTTTTGTAAAATACTTAAAATAATTTTGGCAAATAACTGGAACAAAAAAAAAAAAAAGTTAACTTTTTAAAAGTTTTTTCAAGACGTTACTGTGTATGGAAACCAAAACCAAGGTTTCATGTTTTCATTTACCAAAATGCAGATGTTTTTTCTTTTTCTTTTAAGAAGCGAATAAAGTTTCGAGATGCATTACTCCTCTTAAAGTTATACAGCTCCTCTTTCATAAGTGACTGTGTTGCAAAAAAGTAAAAAAAATTACAATTTAAAGATGGTCTTTTATAAAAATTCTATGTACAAAATGTGGGAAAGAAAAAACTAATTTTTTGAAAAGTCAGAGCTTTGAGGTGAAAACGTCCAGAAGACATCTGTACTTTTTGGCTAATATGATTTGACTGAACCAACCTCCATCCACAGAGAGACGTTGTCCATCTTGAGGGTGGAGTACGTGTCGTTCAGGTACATCTTCAGACCTGCAGTCTGGGGAGCGACGGACGGCAGGGCAGCAGCGTTGTCTGAAGCAGCGCCAACATACAGGGCGTAGTCACAGCGGCAGCCCGCTTTGGCAAGCTGATGACACATTGCACATTTAACGCCACATCTGATCAAATATTCCTGGTTTTGGTTATACAAAAGACTTTTTACAGATATTTATCTAGAATTTCTACTTCAAATGATTTTTGTCTGGAGGCGTACCTTCTGTGCCAGTGCCAGAGTGCTGGCGTCTGTGATGGCAGGCGACGTGTTGGGCATGGCGCACACCAGAGTGACGCCTCCTGCTAGAGCGGCGGCCGTGCCGGAGGAGAAATCCTCCTTATGGGTGGCACCGGGTTCCCGGAGGTGAACATGGACGTCGATTAGACCTGGAGATCAACAATGAACCAATTTAACCGCAACAAAGCGCTCATTGTGTGCTGCATTAATAGGCTAACATGTAAGGAAATCATTTCTAGAGAAAATGCATTTATATTAGAGCTGGGCGATAAATCAATTTTAACAATTAATTGCATTTGCTGTTTATAAGATTTAACATCTGGCAAATCCGTCTGTTTATTTGTACTTTTGCTTAAGTATAGTGTTTAGGCCCAGAAGTTATTGCGATAAACAATAATACTATTATTTTGCCACCATTTTCAAGTAAAATATTGGAAATGTCATAATAATTCAAGAACACATTCTCAGAGACCAACAAACTTTAAATTCTTGAAAAAAAATCAACACTGGAACTGGAAGGAATGTTAAATATTCAAAATAAATAAAACAACAAAAACACAAAATTAAATGAATTATGAAGTTTCTGAAAACTAAAATGTCTTTAAAAAAAAAGGGGGCTAGTTGAGACCAAAGACCCAGAATGAAGACTTTTATCATCCAGTTTTTGGTAGAAAGAGAAAGAAAAGAGAAAAACAATAAATCTTTCAAATGGAAATTATTGAGTTCATTTTAATCAATTATGGGATTAATAGATTTATTGCTTATGGTTAGGCAACAGGCCTAACAGTGTTTAGTATTTCGTCTGCACTGGAAGTGCCTCAGTTGCATTTAAAGAGACGCCTCAGTACAAAGGTCAAAAGTTTAATGTGGAGATACAGACCAAAACACCGAAGCTCCACTTTATACAAAAGACAACAGAAAGATTTAAATGTGAAAAGGAAGAATTTAAAAGCATAATGTGTTGACTTTAAAAGGAGACAACAAAAAATGTATGGATAGTCCTTTTAAATCAGCTAAGACAGAAACCAAAACAGAAACACTCAACACTTTTTATATTCACACTCCCAACAATCTGAGGGTATTTCGTAGTAACTCACCAGGCAGACGGACGAGTGTTTGGGAAGTCATGCAGTCGATGTGAGTTTTCACAGGCGGGGATCGACCGATCTGACGCAGAGCCTGCAAAACAAATCTGTCACGTGAATATTTTCAGATTTTTACAAGCATCGCCTGGAAAGGTGCCAGGTTACCTGAACAAAGAGCTTGGTGCATTTGATGTCAATGATGAGCGGGACAGAGTAGTCCACGGCCATCCGCCTGGTCCGGTAACCCTTGGTGACGAAGGAGGACAGGCGTCGGCCGCCGCTGTTCCTCATGGAGAGGTTGATGACCAATTCGAAGTGGTTCTCCTCCAGGTAGTTCATGATGCTGCGCTGCCGCTCTTTAGTGGGGCCTTCGCTCTCATCTTCCTCAAACGGCCAATCCACCGCAGTCACCTGGAGAGGAGGAGGTGAGGCCACACAGACCGACGGTTAGTCTAGTAAACAATTATTCTGACAGTTAATCAGGTGAAAAAATCCTGGCACATTCTTCAGATTTTTCATTTAACCACTGAAGTCTTTTTATACATTAGAAAAATACAAGCACAAAATAATTTGCTTCCTTTTTTAAATAAGAAAATAAATGTTTTATTGCCTAAAATGCAATAATATAACATTACTTTGGTCAACGCTTGATCATTTGTAGCAAAGGATGCATCTGCAGCTAAAATATATAATTGTTGTTGATTGTTTTTTGGATTATGAGAGGAAAGCAAAAGTTGATTAATAGATTTTTTTTTTACCAAAGTGAAGCTAAAACTGCAAGTTGAGGACTTCAGGGTAGAAGTAGGCTTGTCGCAATAGGCAATAAATTAATAAGTCACATGATAAATTAAAACGAGCTCAATAATTTCAATTTGCGTGATTTACCAGTTTTCTCTTTTCTCTCTTTCTACCAAAAACTGAATGTTAAAAGTCTCCAGTCTGGTGCTTTGGTCTCAACTAGCCCTTTTTTTGAAGGATATTTTTGTTTACAGAAACATTTTATTTGTTGTTTGTTTTATTCATTTTGAGTACTTAAAATGTCTTCCAGTGTTAAACATTGATTAGAATTTAAATTTATTGATCTCTGAGAATGTGTCTTTGCATTATTATGCTGTTGCCATCATATTACTTGAAAATGTTCTCAAAACAATATTATCATTTATCGCAATAATGTCAGGGACAATTAATCATTCAGAAAAATCTGCATATATTTTTTTGCA
Organism: Girardinus metallicus; assembly: GCA_903067095.1. NCBI lineage: Eukaryota > Metazoa > Chordata > Actinopteri > Cyprinodontiformes > Poeciliidae > Girardinus > Girardinus metallicus. Next base: position 12,889 of record CAEGAE010087681.1, on the reverse strand, counting down.
GTTTTGGTTTAATTGCCGTTATCAGCGTGTTTTTATAGCAAATGGCCTTTTTAGAGTCTGAATCTCCAGTTAATTAATTGATAATTCCACTTATCAATTAATCGCATATGCATCTATATATAAAAAGTTCCTATTCATTAAGAATGCAACACTGCCACCTGCTGATTAATATCTGCAGTGTTGTATTTTAAATCTCAATTTTAGACTCTTTAGAAAATGCTGACATACAAATTTTACTTCATAAACTGTATGGAACATCAAGTTATTTATCCATCTACACATCAACCACTTTCTAGGCTATTTTTGACCATTTTTTTTATCAAAGTAAATATGCATATATCTTTCTGGTCGCTCTGTTATGCATTTGTCACAGAGTGTGTGTTTAAATGCAGTTTTTTTTTTTAGTTATTTTAACTCCTTCAGGTGTTGTACTGAAGAACAACAGAGTTTGTGAGTATTACCTTGACTCCATGTTCTGTGTAGAAGTCGGCAGTTCCCAGACTGGCGTACAGGTCGTAACCCAGAGACTCCAGAGCCTTCACCGTGGGCAGCAGCTCGCTCTTGTTCTAACGCCACACAATTCAAGAATCGGTAAAAGGAAGATAATCTCACATCATTCGAGTCTTAACTCCAACACTAAACTATTTTTATTTACAGCTTTATCTCCGTGTGTATGACAGATTTGTTCACATAACGGTTCGCTTTCACTCAAGGCATGTTAAATACCTTGTAGCTGCCGATGGAGAGCAGGATGTTCTTCTTGGGGATCTTGAATCCTGTGGAGAGCATGGCTTTGAGGTACGCCTCATATCTGTTCTCCCCAAAGCAGGCAACTTCCCCGGTGCTGGTCATCTCCACCCCGAGCACCACATCGGCCCCGGCGAGGCGAGAGAAGGAGAACTGGGGAACCTGGAGGATGGAAGACACACGGTTATGGTTTTAACAGATGAAAAAGAGGAGAAGCATGTCTGGTTTGAGTCGGATTATTTACCTTAACTCCCACAATCCCTTTTCCACGCATTAGACCGACTGGCTCTACCTCGACTCCCATGATGACTTGAGTTGCCAGGGCAACAAGATCCACTCCTAGCGTCTTCGATACAAAAGGGAAGGAGCGGGAAACTCGGACATTGCATTCGATCACCTTCAGCAGGTCATCCTTTGGAGAAGGGAGTAGTTAATATTGATAAACAATCTATGCTGTATGATTAAAGTAATCAATGGTAGTAAACTCAAAATAAAAAAAAAACACTAAAATTAATAAATATTGTGTCCAGTTATTGGTATGAAATGTACCGCGTAAGCCAAAGTCATTTAATTCCTTTAATATAAGCTGTATAATTTTCTTAATTAAGTACTTACGAGAGCTAATAATGTCAATTAAATTGTCAAAGGCTGCAGATTAAACAAAAATAGCATTTCTTTAACTCAAAATATTAAGCTAATTTCTCTCAAACAGAACCTTGGTTGTCAGTCGAAGTTTGCGCTAAATGGATATTTCACTTTGAACGTTTTTTTAGGCACTTCATCATTTTGATGGATTACAATTCACACACCAGATCACTTGGTGCAGACATTGTTAACTATGTTCAGAGAACAAAAACAAAACGAAACAAAAAGTTTCTCATCCAAAGACGAGGAGAGCTTGCAGGATCAGAAAATCCCTTGCTCAGATTCCTGATAACTTCAACTGGAGAAATGTTCCCTGATTTCAAAACTTTGGCTGACGTGCTGCTTGCAATTTTCAGTCTCCAGTACAGCGCGCGGATTAATAAGTAGCTGCTTTGGTTCATGTAGCTCTCAAATTAAGAAATATGAAACATGTTACTGAAAATCTACCTGTGAACAAACAAAAATTCATGTATTTGTGATTAAGATTTAAAGCCAAATCTGGCTCACCTTGGCGATCAGCTGCAGGTTAAGAGGTCCGGTGACCTGCAGCTCCTGGCCGATGGCGTGAACGATCATCATGATCCTTTCGATGGTTTTCTGGTTGAGATCCTGCGGAGGCGTCACCAGAGTGGCATCTCCGGAGTGCACACCGGCGTTTTCCACGTGTTCAGAAATCGCAATGGCCGTCACTACCCCGTCACAGGCAACTGCGTCCACATCTATCTCCTGGTAAACACCAAAAAAAAGAATTTCATTGTCGTAAAGAGGCAATGTTTTTCACAAGTGTGTATCATTTATCATTCATCGTGATAAATTACAAGAATTTTTATTTATTATTGTTACAATAAATACAAATTTGCTGATGTTTAAAACCTTCCAAAACTGTCCTTGTCGTCGGGATTGATAGTTTTACTATTTTCTTCACTGTTTGTTCAATAAAAACGTCAAACACCAATAAATCTGGACATACTGAGTGCAGTTTAGCAGTAAAAATCACACTTTTGTTATATCATCGTTGTTCTAAAGAAGCAGTGTTAAGAGCAGTGTTTGGGTTGGTGGAGATATAATTTCTGTTTCTATTACAAACATGTACAAAACATTGTCAATATTCTGCTGATGTTTCCATTAAGCCAATTTATTTTAGAAATGTCAAAATGCGTAATGTAGACACAGTATACAGTTAAAACTTATTGTTATCGCAATGGTACGGCAAAATAATGTGATGAAACATATTGCCCACCTGTAGCTTTAACTCACCTTTGCTTCCTGTATGAATTTAGAGATGACGACAGGATGTTCTTTGGATACCGCCACGGCGCTGCTCAGGTATTTCTCAAGGTCGCTGTCGCTGTACGCCACATTCATGGCTGCGCCACTGAGAACATAAGAGGGTCGGACCAGGCAGGGATAACCCACCGCCTCACAAAACTTTACAGCAGACTGCAGGAGGAAGGAAAGACAAATTAAAAAACTGAGCAAGGCATTGAAGTGGTCGTCCCTCCGGCTTGCCGTACCTCGGTGTCTGACAGCTCCTTCCACTGAGGCTGGCTGATCCCGATCGTATCCAGCATTCTGGAGAACTTGAATCTGTTCTCTGCGCTGTCAATGAACTCGGGTGACGTTCCCAGGATGCGGCACTGCTGGCGGTGCAGCGACATGGCGATGTTGTTGGGTAGCTGACCCCCCATGGAGAGGATGACCCCCTCTGGGTTTTCACTCTCGTAGATATCCATCACCACCTAAACAAAGTAAAAAAACTTTCTAATATCTCAGAGTTTCTTTTAGAGCTCTGCTTCAACAGGAGACTCACCTCAAAGGAGATTTCATCAAAGTAAAGTCGGTCACACATGTCGTAGTCCGTACTGACCGTCTCAGGGTTGTAGTTCACCATGATGGTCTTATAACCCATCTGTAAATAAGTTCACAACTTAACTTGAATTCAGTTGAATTTGTTTTTAAACTACTTGGTGGGAAATTCTCTTGTAACTCTGAGGTTTATCTCTCATGTTTAAAGTCAAAGTAGTTTCTGCGGTTTCAGCAAAGGAATCAAACATGACAAACTTGCAAGAGCATTACACATACGTTCACTGCAGACTTTTTAATTTTAGTTTTTGTTTCATTTTGTATTTGTCTCATATGAAAAGACAAATCCGTAAATCAGAAAACGTTTTACGGATTTAATCATTCTAAACTCCAGCTTAAAAATGATTAAACTGAGGGAAAAGCCAGTTCCTGTTTGCTTGCCCACGCAAACATTTCATACAGGAAAGTAAAAAAAACAAACAACAAATAAATAAAAATAGAAAGTGTTTTGAAGTTACATATTTGTTTGGTCACATCCAATAAAAAAAAGCAGAAAATGTGGAGTATCGTCTGTGATGCTGATTGTTATCTTCTTGGCCATATCGCATGCCTCTTGCTCAATATCAATAAATTCATCTGATTTCTCAACCTTACTATGAAGCCGTTCTTTTAAAAACTGCACCATATTTCAACCATTTCCAATGATCGTACCTTGCGGAGCTCCGTGATGCAGCCGACGGCGCACCAGTCGAACTCCACACTGCTGCCGATGCGGTAAACGCCCGAGCCGATGACCATGACGTGCGGCTCGTTGAAGCTCAGGTCGTTCTCAGTGCCGTGGTAGGTCAGGTAGAGGTAGTTCGTGTGCGCCGGCCACTCGGCCGCCACTGTGTCGATCTGCTTCACCACCGGCAGGATGGAGTAGTCGTGACGCAGCTTTCGGACTGCAAGCTCCGTACTACAAGAAAGGAAAACCGATTTAAAGAAAAACAGAGAAGAAACGATCAAATTGAATCTGTCCTGATTCCTACCCACCTCTGTATAGCCAGTGCGATCTGCTTGTCCGAGAAGCCCAGCTGCTTCGCCTTACGCATCACCTCTAGAGGTATGGTGCTCTCCACCTGGATTTATTAGGAAGAAGAAGAAAACTCAGAGTGCAATCTGTTTTTAAAGCTAAACTCATAATGATCCAACAGCTTACCTGGTTGTAGTTCTCAAGCAGTCGCTCGTGATCTGCAATGTTTTTCATTTTGTGCAGGAACCAGCGGTCGATCTTTGTGAGTTCATACAGCTGATCCACCGAGTAGCCGGCTTTGAACGCAGACGCCAAAACAAAGATTCGCTTATCGGTGGGAGTCTGCAGCTCCTGCAGAAAGGAGGGGGACGGAAAGATACGACCTGACTCAAATAAATACAGCTCAACTCAAAAATAATTCATTTATCCCAAAGGGAAAACAAATGTCATAACTTATATCATCCAAGTTTCATTTATGAGCTGCTGTGAACAGGAAGGATCTCTGGTAGCAGTCTGCGTTACAACAGGTCTGAAGATGCCTCTGAAGACTAACAGTTATTTTAGTAATGGATCATTTTGTTAATTATTTTGATGATTAATCGGATAAAAAACTGGCACATTCTGAAGTCTTTTTTACACAATATTAGAACTGCATTAAAATATGCAAATAAACAAACGCAACAGCAGCATTTAATGAAAGCTCGGCCATTTGTAGCAAAGGAAGCATCTGTAGCTAAAAATACTTGGAAAAATACATAGAAATTTGAAAAGTTCAGCTCTTTCTGCTCGTCAGTACAGTGTAGGGTTGAACTGTTGTCTTTTTATTTTTAATTCATCAATTAATAATTGGACAGAAAAAGGCGATTAATAAATTTTAATTTTTAATTTGAACTGATTCAAACTAAACCTAGGCAACCTGAGGAGTTCAGGATTAATATATTTACAGGCAAAACATGTTTTTATTTTAAAAGCAAAATGTATATATTTTTTGCATAGTTTTGTTTTAATTACTGCTTTGAATATGCTGTTCTTTTAGCAAATTACCATTATTTTGAGTCTGCATACACCAGTTAATCAATCAGTTACTAAACTAGTTGACAATTATTTCAATAATCTATTTATTATGATCAATCCACTCTAGCAAAAGAGCTCAGTTTTCCAGACAATATTCTACAGTAACATGTCCTGATTCAGTTGTTGACTTCAGTAGGCTTCGCCACAAGTCTTAGTTTTTCACATCTCAACCCAAAAGCCTTTAAAAAAGGTTGATGAGATTCAGTCTAAGACAGTGAAGAACGGTGAGGAAATCCAAACAGGATTTGCAAACCTTCTCGGAGACGGGTTTGATGTTGTGGTCGAAGCCGACGCAGTTCTCATCCACCATCCTGAGAGCTTTCTGAAAGGCCTCCTCAAAGCTGCGGCCGATGGCCATCACCTCCCCTGTGGAGAAATAAAAATTTAAATAAACTTCAAAGTCAGTGATAAGAATATGATTGGACAAAAATTTCTGCAGCTATTTGAGTTTAAATAAGACAAAAAAAGGATTCTACGAAGTATTTCCAAAAAATTAGTTCTAAAATTTGTTTCTTTTTCGTCTTCTTTAAAATATAAATACGCAAATACTGTCAAGTTACGGCATAATTTACAGTGCAAGGGGTTTAAATGTGGAATCTGCAAACACAGATGTGAGGGAAGAACGGATGGATCGATAAACAGATGGGTGAACAAACACGCATATGGATGAATGGACAGACAGAAAGGATTGATGGGAAAACAAGATGGAAGGTCTAACAAGCAGACGGGTGACTGTCAGATATGGGATGGAAAATAGTCTGAAAATCCAAATAACTTTTTTTCCACACAACAAATCTGGAAAACTGAGATAGCCATAGCATAAACTTATGAAACAGATCTCTGCAGGTGAAGAGGAGTATTTCGAGTCAGAATGGAAAACATGTTCATTACTTTTTTTTTTTTTTTTTTTTTAAACAAAATCATTTTTAGATGAGATTTTAGAATGAGTTGATTTCTGACTAAAATATCACTGGCAACGCCTCCCAACTCGAGGTTTACACTCGCACATGAAAATGGCTGCAAACATATGCACAATTATACAACTGTACATCTTTAAAAAGCAGCAGCGGAGCCTCCTGCACAACCAACCAGAATGGAGCGAGCAGTTTCTGGATGGTAAGTCAACAACAAAACACTTGCATTTTCCAGCAGCCATTGTATTCAGCAGTAAAACCAACTAACCATCTCTGCTTGGGTTGCCAAGTAACGTGGCATTGCCTGGCAAATGTGACTTAATAAATTGTGAGGTTTTTGAAATTGTGAGTCGTCTCAATTAATTAATTACCAATCCTGTAATTAAGTCAACTATAACTATAAAAGACATTAACTTATTGCCATAAAACTGCTGGATATTTTTTTAGCGCTTGGATTATTTCTAGAAGCAGCAGAGACCCAAATGGAAGTAGAAAAACAAGCAAAAGGTAAATTTTGCAGTTAAAATTACTGAGGAAAACATTGAAAGCTTATATATTTATACACTCTTACCAACACTTTTCATCGAACTGCCGATCTTAGTGGAAACCCTCAGGAACTTGCTGAGATCCCATCGAGGCACCTTCACCACACAGTAGTCCAAACTAGGCTCAAAGTTTGCTGTGGTTGAGTTGGTGACCGAATTTCTAAAAGATGAAGCAAAAATCACATCAGAAGCAGCAACAGATCGAGAAAAAGATTACATTTTAAATGTAAGCTGTAAAACTAAAGGATTTGTTGGTTGAAATACATACTTGAGTTGGGGCAGCGGTATTCCCAGGCCCAGTTTAGCTGCTACATATGCCAAAGGGTAACCAGTTGCCTTACTGGCCAGAGCAGAGCTCCGCGACAGGCGAGCGTTCACTTCTATGATGTAGTACTGCAGAGAGTAGTCAAGATTACAGCAGTGCAAACATATTTACAGGTAGAGATGCAACTAATGAGCTAATATAAAGTTGACTGATCCTATTGATAAGCAGCCATTTTCTTAAAAACCTGAGTGGCGCCCTCTGCTGGACGATAAATTAAAATGAGCTCAATAATTTTATTTTGAACGATTTATTTGCCTTTTCTCTCTTTTTACCAAAAACTGAATGACAAAAGTCTTCCGTCTGGTGAATCGGTCTCATCTAGCCCCTTTTTCTGAGGGACAATTTTGTTTTCAGAGTCTTCAGTGTGCAACGTATGGGTTGTGTTTTGTTTATTTATTTTGGATATTTAAAATGTCTTTGAGTTCCCTTGTTAAATGTTCGTTAGAAATTAAAGTTTATTTATATTTGAGAGTGCGACAGACTGGTGACCTGTCCAGGGTGTACCCCGCCTCTCACCCGGAACGTAGCTGGAGATCGGCACCAGCAACCCTCCCGACCCCATTAAGGGACAAGGGTGAACAGAAAATGGATGGATGGATATATTTGAGAGTGTGTACTTGCGTTATAATGCCATAGTCGCAAAACAATATTATCATTTATTGCAATAACGTCTGGGACAATTTACCAAAATTTATGCAAAATTTGTTATTGTGTCAGGCCTATTGATGGGAATTTTAATGTAATAAACCATTAATTGATAATTAGCCGCAAGTCCATTGTTTGCATCGTTTTTGCAGGTTCCATAAACATCTTGGTGTACCTGATCAGATTCAGGGTTCAGAGCATACTGGATGTTGCACTCTCCCACGATGCCGAGGTGTCGGATCACTTTGATGGCCGTGTTTCTCAGCATGTTGTACTCGTGGTCGTTTAGCGTCTGACTGGGAGCCACAACGATGGATTCCCCTGTATGGATGCCCAGAGGGTCGATGTTCTCCATGTTGCACACCTGAACAGCAGCAGGAAGGGAAAATTAAAGTAAAAAAAAGGTTTTCCAGGTCGAATAAATCTGACACAAGGTACTCACGGTGATGCAGTTGTCGTAGGCGTCTCGGACCACTTCGTACTCGATCTCCTTCCAACCTTTGAGGGATTTGTCTACAAGGACCTGAGAGGTGTGAGCGAAGGCTGACATTACTAAGGAGATGAGTTCTTCTCTGTTGTTGGCGAATCCGGAGCCCAGACCGCCGAGAGCGAACGCAGAGCGGACCAGGACGGGGAATCCCAGGCGCTCTGCAGCAGCGATCGCCTAGAAGAAAAATTCAAAGTGACCTAGGGCTGGATAATACAGCTTAAAAATAAAATCTCAGATTATTTCCATTCCAGGCATAATTTCAATAAGCATTTTGTGTTAGTTTATTTTCTAATACTGAAATGATAAACGACAGAAATAAAGAATTATTCTCAAAAAGTGAGAATAATCATCACTTCTGTGAGTTGTAAGGCAGAGTATTAGAACGAAGCTTCAAGAATTTTAGTTTAATTATGAGAATAGTCATAATACTAGCAAACTAAGATGCAATTTTACCAGAAAAAACATTTAAAAAATATGAGAAAAAAGGCGCTTTAATCAGAAAAAAAAGCTACCAAGATCTGAAGTCACCACATCAATCGCCTTTAAAATAAAAAAAATATCTTAGCTTGACCCTAATAGTCGTGGATTTAACCTGAATTCAAAGTCCAAATAAACAGATTTTCCAAAATATTTTCAAAAAACAAAAACCTGATCAAATTGATTTAGCGTCAAACCCCAACCACAACTACACAATTGTCTCATTTAAAAAAACAAAAACATCTCCAAATTCTTGTTTTTGCAGTTTTTTAGTTGTTTTTTGCACATTTTAAGTATAAATTAAGTTTAAATGCGACATTTCTGTACAGATCAGTGTCTAAATGTATAATCTGCATAACATTAAGAAATGGAAAGAGTGGATTAATGTTAAATTGAGAAAGGAAAATATGAATGAGTGATTGGATTGATGAATAATGGAGCAACCGATATGGAAACAACTTTTAGATAATGAAATATTAAATTTAGTCTGGAAAAAACTATGCAGAAAGACTGATATTAACATAACACAAAGTTTACACTTTTAACTCACCTGCTCCACTGAAAGAGCCGCCTCACTGGGAGCAACATGCTCATTGATCTCCTCCATTTTCTCCACAAAGATCTTTCTGTCCTCCGTCATCTCGATGGAGGCGACCGGCGTTCCCAGAACCCTCACTTTGTACTTCTCCAGGACGCCCATCTTGGTCAGCTCCACGCCACAGTTCAGCGCGGTCTGACCGCCGAACGTCAGCAGGACGCCGTCCGGACGCTCGTTCTTTATCACCTGGAGACGGGACACAGTGTTTAATATCGCTGCTTTCTCTCCCATTATGTGATTATTTGGTTTATCGAAGGGAAACGATGAATCCACACCTGAGTGACGTATTCTGGTGTGATTGGCAGGAAGTAAACTTTGTCAGCGAGACCTTTGGATGTCTGTACAGTGGCAATGTTGGGGTTGATCAACACAGTCTGGACGTTCTCCTCCTTCAGAGCCTTTATAGCCTGCAAGGGAAAACAGTGAGTTAAAATGAAAAATAGACATAATTACTTAAATTTACAGGGTTAGTAAATTTTCCCCACAGTAAGGACTTTTCAAGCATTTTCAGGGTAATGCTGGAAGTTTTCAAATTCTTCCAGCATCAGAGAAAAACAATACAAATACAAACTAAAAAAGGAAAAAAGTTTCAATTCATTATTATATGACCTTATTTATTACAGTTTATGATTTTGTGATTGTATTCTACATTCTAAACTAAAATGTAGAACAATTGCACATTTGAATTGTCTCTCTCTCTCACACAAAGTTCTAATTTAACTAAATAATCTCCCAATTTCAACAACTTTGTCTGACGTACAAAATATAAGACGATCAATAAATCATTGAGTCATTAGAAATAGTAAATACTCATTATATTGAAACAATCCAAGCAAATTGTGAGTAAATAACCTTCCTGCTCAAATTTAATACTTAAACACAATATACAATGAAAATGAGGGAAAAAATGTTTTTTGTCATTTAGCAAATAGAAATAATTTTTGGTAATTTCAAACTGATTTAAACAAGAAATGTTCAGTCAGATTTAACTTCAGATTGAGAAAAAAAATATGTTTCTCTTTTTATTAGGTGTGTGAAAATACATGGTTTCTATTGTAAAAAAACATTTTACAAATCTAGGCTTTTAATCAAACATTTTTGTGACTTTTTCCCGCTTTTTTACAAATGAAGATCTGAAAGGTGTGGCATGCTTTTCTATTCAGATCCCTTTATAGAACCATCTTTCACCTTTTTCTTACTATTCAATGTCTTCTGGAGTTTGTTTCAGGCTATTTGTTGATTGCACTTTTTTTCTAAACTGTGCCTTGAAAAACATCAAGAACTTAAGGCACCTCTATAAACCAAGGATGTAAAAAATAAACGTGCATTTACTGAATGTATTATAAATCCCTTTAAGAACAGTTCCCTTTAAGAACCGTTCTTAAAGGGAACTGTTCTTTAATTCGGACCTGAGATCCGGAGTAGTCGAACTCTCCGGCTTGTCCGATGGAGAGCCCTCCAGAACCCAGGATGAGGACTTTCTTGGGCCTGACAACCTCATCGGTCTTTGGGGCACCAGAGTATGTGAGGTGGTCCATCAAACGCTGCTTCACTGGAAACAAAACACATAAATTATGACGGTGCAACTAACGATTATTTTAGTAATTAATTTAATCGGATAAAACAAAATGGTCATATTCTACAGATTTTTCATGCAAGACATTTTAAATAATTAAATGGAAATAATTACATTTTATAATAATAGTAATAAACATTTTATTGTCTAAAATGCAATTAAATGGCATTCCTTCTAGTGAATTTGAACCTAGACAACTTGAGGAGTCTTGGCTGAAATATATTTCCAAAGGTTTTTGTACAGTTTTGGCTAAATTACTGCTTTGAATATGTTTTTCTCAGCAAGTTGCAATTTTTTTGAGTCTATTCTCCAGTTAACGATAATCGATTACTAAATTAGTTGAGGACTTATCATAATTAATCTCAATCCGATTAATCATTTCAGTCTTATTTGCTTTTACATAATTGAAATAAAATAGTAAAAATCAAGTATCTGCCCTTTTAAATCTCTAATCTGTTTAGTGTTGCATAAATTAGACTTCATAATGCAGGGAGAATGTAAATACCAGATTTTCCTGCGTTGCCGTCTTTGAAGTCTTTGACTGCGTCGAGAAAAACATCAAACAAGCTGACCAGATCCGTGGGGCCGGCCATGTGCTCGGGGTGGAACTGAACGCTGGGAGATGAGAACATTTTCTGATTTTATTCACATGAAGTCTCTGCTGTGAGTCTTCAGTTGGTTCAGTGGATCAAACATTTACCTGAATAAAGGTTTAGAGCTGTGCACGATGCCCTCGCTGGTGTGGTCGTTGGCGTTGGTGAACAGAACGTCCCAGTCGTTGGGCAGGGTGTCGGGGTCGACAGCGAAGCCGTGGTTCTGACTGGTGATGAAGCAGCGGCCGGTTCCGTTATGGAGGCACGGCTGGTTGTGGCCGCGGTTACCATACCTGAGATTATAACCAAGAAAAGTTACTTAAGAGACATTTTTTATTCAAAAATATGACAACCAAGATGTTCCATTTACGGAGTTTAATTGGAAACGTATTAATATTATTACTGGTAGTAACAGTAGAAGTGTAAAAAGCATTGGCAAAATTAGTTTTAATCGTATTTATTCCTTATTTTGTTTATTATTAATTTAGCTATTAATAAATTTCATTATTATTTTTCTATTAATTCTGCAATTTATTATTATAATACCTATTATTATTATCATACTTAGCATTGATTTTGCTATTAGTCTGCTATAATTTTTTTTTATTAATTTTGCTTTTATTGAAGAACTAAAATGATTGAGAATTTTGCTACTAGTTATGCTCTTATCATTGATAATGTAATTCTAACTTATATTATTATTTTAATAGTACTCATTTTTCTACTATATTTTGAATTAACTACATGCACACATAATTATCTCTTTGCCATATGTACGGCTTTTACTGTATATTATTAATATCTTACTTTTTCAAGTTTGCTTCAAGGTATAGAAACATTTCATGAATTAACCTTAATTACTTTTTTATGACATTTTTCAAAACTTTACATAAGCATTTTCCACTGATATAATTATTGTCTAATGTACGCTTGATGAAAACATATAATGTAAGTAGGGCTGTTGTAAACGAATATTTTAGTAATCGAGTAATCTACCGATTATTCTTACGATTAATGGGGTAATCAGATAAAAAAAAGATTAAATAAAACATTGGTAAATCTAACATAACATCAGTGTTACTATCGCATATCAACATCAGTCCAATTTTTCACATTTGAGCTTCTCTAACAGTTACTTTTCTGTAGTTTAGAAAATTAACCTGTAACAATAATAGCTCACTTTGTTAACTTGAAGAAAAGTTATACAAAAATCTGAAATTAATTCAATGTAATAATAAAGAGGCAGGATCACAAACAGCCTATTTGTGAGCAGGCTATTATGAAAAAATATCTATACCCCAGCTTTCTGTTTCTGTTTTCATCTTCAGTCAGTTTAATAGAGGAACTCTCACCTTGCACAGCCACTTATAGCGTTTGTGTTCATGTTAGCGACGGGATTTGACTATGAGGGGCCGTTTAGGACAAAAACTATGTTTTGTCTC